>JAJHUR010100321.1:0-10138 GCA_027495735.1 Lutjanus campechanus | reverse complement strand
GTACTTTGTAATTTGTCCTTGTGAATACTTGAGTGCTTTGACACGAGAGCTGGGATTGAGTACTTTGTCTTGTTTTGGTGTTGTATATTGTATCTGTCGGTTATATTTGCTTCTTTGTGTGTGGTTCAGTATCTGGATATATTTCTCACAGGCACAATAAACCACAAACACAAACACACTCATTTGAAAGCAGACCTTTATACATATTTACAAAAAGAAAACCAAAAGTCTCCACAGAGGAGATTAGTTGAAGACAGTTTCATTCCATCTGTAGAGAAGTCGTTCTGGAAAATCACAAGAGACGAATATCGACACTGAGATGTAAATACAGCAGAACAGAGTGGAACACATGAGGCCGTATGTTGTAATGAATGAGGCGCAGCTCTGCACCACGTCTTTGAGGGAAACGCTAAATGTTTAAAATGGTCCACCATAAAAATGTCTCGTAGGAGTTCTGCCTCCTACTCGTGTGGTGTTTGGATCTGGCACAAATACACACATATTACACACTCATATACACACAACAGCCACAAGCGGGAGTCCACACAAGATGATTATTTTCATATTTTTAGGTTGTTGGATATGATGCATACTTATGGGAGGGCAGAGACAAAATAGAAACTCTTAAACTGGCAGCATACTCAAAATGAAATCAGTTTCCTTCAAGAAATGGAGGGTCTGACATTGAAAAAAATTAGCGTCATGTTTGACTTTATTGCCTGAGGTACATTCTGGCTAGCAGAACATGTCAACATCTTTGCACAGCCTGCATTTTTGGCTCACCAACATGATGTTGCTCGAAAGGTTGTCAACAATGTCTTAAGATTGGTTTTGGCTGCATAGAGAGCCAAAGTCAATAAGTTAGCCGCCAGCCTCTGCTGCTAGCTTGTAATGTAATGGCTAGCCGGTTTCTTGTATCTAGGTCTTTCTGTAAAATTAAATGTCCCTGGGATTTTATGTCCATTTTCAAAGGAATAGATTTACATGTGAGCTACTTTTCCAGTTTTCAGTCTTTGCACTAATTTGTTTGTGCTAAGTTAAGCAAACTAGTCGCGAGTGGTAGCTTTCAATCAATCAATCAACAATCTTCTAATCCAAAACAAAATAACATATTTCCCACAGTGTCAAACTATTAATTTTAGCCTTTACCACTGCACTGGATGACACGGTAGCTACTGTACTCCTCAGTAGCAAATATTTTGTTAGCATTAATGCTAACAATGCACCACAAGGATTTTTCAATGTGCTAATGGTTACGGCTCACTAGCTATCTTGTTTTGAATGCTAACAAAGTAACTCCTTGTATCTTGGTTAAAGCAACAAGGTGTTCATGTTTTGGATAGACAGTTATCTTAACATATGAACAGACAACACCAGTGTCACATTTTAGCTTCAGAAAAGCCGCTATGAAAACCCACAACTGAGTTTAAAATGCTAATGTGCAGCAGAAGCGAGCTAGGACAGGGAGTTAAGCTGCCTTCATATGGAACTTGTGAGCTCGTGGTCACAACATGGGATAAAGGTCGGTCTCTAGAAGACAACTAGGCTAACTATTTAGCAAGCGAGTGAGCAGGTAACATAATGCGGGAAATTCAAAGGCGAAATGACAAGATAATGAACAGTTTCCTCTGACATTAATGAAGAAAAAAAATCCAGATATGACTAAAATTGCAATATTTTAACTTACCATCCACCAAAAACTGAACTGACCTTTCTGAAA
The DNA here is from genome assembly GCA_027495735.1 of Lutjanus campechanus. Classification (NCBI taxonomy): domain Eukaryota; kingdom Metazoa; phylum Chordata; class Actinopteri; order Lutjaniformes; family Lutjanidae; genus Lutjanus; species Lutjanus campechanus. Next base: position 8,418 of record JAJHUR010100321.1, on the reverse strand, counting down.
ATTTCCACTTTGGAGGTCATAAACACCACCAGAGGGGGGTGTTCATAAGGACTCTTCTTGTGAACACAATAAACACGACCCCATGTGAAGGCAGCACTATACTTTAAATATATTTATTCGTTTAAAGTATGTATATTTTGAGTAACTTACAGATGGTATGTCAAGGGCTAAGACTCATATAATATTGTTTGCAAATGCTTTACTTTTGGTTAATAGTATGCAGTGTTCAAATTTTACTAGCCAGTATTGCAGTGGATATTCATTTAGCTTCGAAGATGAGCTTTTGACAAATACAGGAGACACTGTGTGAGTTTCTTGTTTTGGTCACTCACTGATCTGCTGTTAACACTACTTAACACACCTGGTCTCATACTGACTATGTCGACTTATAATGCCCTAAATGTCATATTTGATGGAGGTCTGAAAACAAACCAAATCCTGATTTCATTTGGATTAAACTGCCAGCTTCTTGCTCACCCACACACCCTTCCATTTTTGAGACGTGGCTGTACCTGACACTTACACACTTTCTACATTCAACAGTTACTCATACACTCCCCCATAAACTCTCTTTTTCTCTCTTTACTCAAACACACGCATTCATGAAGCAGCTCAGTGCTGGCTAGCTCTTTCATGTGGCCAAAACCAAGAAGCCAAGAGGCCGAACCCATGTTAATTTTCTGCGGGCTCTTTCTGCTCAGAGACGATTCGGTTTATTTTTCTTACAGCATCAAAAGTGTCTCCGAACCATTGCTGAGTTCCCCATTTGATAGATTTACCAGCTTGGCCTCTGAACCGTCGTTTCAGCTCCTCTCACTCTGATCCCACTCATGTCAAACACACACAAAGACATACAGATGCATACTGTACACACACACACACACACACACACACACACACACACACACACACACACACAAAACCAGCAGTGCAAAGGGACTGGGATCCTGCATGACCCAGCATGGGGTGTATTTACTGGAATATAGGCGGGATTGCATGTGCAGCATCATCATCGTGGGATGAAATGAAATATATGAAAATATGAGAGGCTGTTATTATTGGACTTCATCATGCATGTAAATGTAATGCCGTAAACCATAGAAAATAACGTTTTAATTTAGTTAGTCTGTGTGGCTCTCTCCTACTCCCACTCCATTCTCTCGCATGAATCTTTTAAATAAACATTACATATTTTCTTTCCTAATGCATGATCTCTGCTGAGCTCCGTTCTAGTGTTTCAACATTGGGTTTGTATTTGCTGTTGTGGGAAACAACATAAATTATCAGGGAAGCAGAAAAACAAATAATCAAATTTTAAATACACTTTTATTTCCTACTTACTGCCCTGAGCTGAAATAGTTTTTTTTTTTAAACTTTTAAATGCCTGCAGGATGGGCCAGATTCTCAAAGAAATAACTACGATCGCAGGCAGGACGAATCTGAATTTCTGCAGGTGGGAGTGGGAAGGTGCATCAACAGAAGCAGATGGTAGCATTCAGAAATCTTGCAAAAAAAAGGAGAAAGAAAAGTTCTGCGCAGACTTCACTGTGTGGGCACAAACATACAATAAAAGCATACAAAAACAGACCGACAGACACATAAATGTTACATAATTGCCCAGTTTGTGAGACATCATGGTTGAATTGGTTGATGAAGAGCTTGAAGAGTTTCCCAAAAACAAAATCTCACCTCACAACTTCGTCAACAAGCAGTTTGACTCCGGATTAAATAAATACCACTGAGAATAAAGTTTCACAGAGATGGAACACGTTGTGTTGGTTTAACATTGTTACATTAAGAACAAATCACAATTTACTGCCTTGCAAAGTCACTGATGTCGCTCACATTCCACAGGCCACAGCCCATTTGACGCCAGTCCCCTTCAACACATCCTCAAGTTCCAACTTTGTATAATAAAGGCTTCTTTATTATACAACAGGCTTGCCTCATAATTTACAGCCAGATGGCATTACCAGCTGCAGCTACAGGACCAGCAATATTTTACTCCACTTCTTTTGTTGGGCTGAAAGCCACTCAGAGTCACCATTGGTCAACTTTGGCTCCTGCGCCACAGGTTGAGAAACATGCATGTTCTGTACAGAGTCTTTTGGCAGTTCAGTTCATTGTTCAGTCCTCTTCGAACTGTGTTTTCTTGTCCATGTCGTATCAAACACCACTGAAAAATCTTTTTAAATGTGTATTTGCAAGCAGAGTAACAGTGAAAACAATTTTTTGTCCAACAGATACAGAGACTCAGTTTCCCTGTCTTGCCAAAAAAAATGCCTGGTAGTAATGACCCTAGTTATGAGATTCATTAAAACCATTTAAAACACATTCTGTCATGAATGTCAAGAGGAAATGTAAAGTTATTCTTTTTGAGTTAGTAGAAGACTTGATTGTGCCTCAACTAATAGCAGCTAAACACATCTTTCCCCAGAAACCCACAAAGAAAAAAAGAAAATGTGTGGATTTGTCTGGAGTTCATGTGCAGATGTTCCTTTTGTCCTACACAACAACATATTTTCTTAAATCTGTACACTGTCTTCATGTGGGACTCCAAACCAACACCCTAAATAGGATGGAGCATTTTCTCTGACGTTATAAAACTGGCACACCAGCTCCAACCATTTTTCCCACACCTATACTAAGCTCTCTGTTGCGTGGCATGAAATCAGTGCCAGCTATGTTTGTGAACTGTACCAGCTAACATTTCTAAACCTTGAGGAGAACATAATGGAAACATCTCCTGCAGCAGTGTCTGTGCGGTTGCAGCGTCCTGGGAAAGTAGATCTGTAACCTCATCAAAGCGGTCGCCACGCTTTTCTTTGCCTTTCATCTTTATGGTCGCGGGCAGCAATCTCGCGGTCAGACCCCATCTAACTGAAGAGACTAACTAAACTCTCACTGTAGGTGAACTGCTGGTTTACATCCATTTGGAGAAAAGAGAAGCAGAAAACCCATCGGTGCTATTCACAGCCTACAGTAAATAATTACCTTCCCAAAACCCTTAAATTACCCATCACTGCTGATTATTTTCCAAAAGTGTTTTTAGATTGATGCTTTTCTATTTTTGTCTATGTTTATCTGCAGTTTTACTGAAACTGTTTCAAGAACGGTCTCTGTTGATGTGTTCAAGGATGCTCCGACATCTGAGATTGGCTGACGAACAGAACAGCAGACAAATCCTTTTCTAAGGCGATTTTCACCATGTTTTCTGTTTGTCTTCTTGCTTTCACTGTCTGACAACACAGCTTGTCAATCAAAAGCTTTTGAGCGCTTGAACCTTGATTTCATGAAGGCTAAGGATGGAGTGTCCTTGAAACATGTAGTAAAATCTGCTGCAATAACATGACTTTGAAAAAGAAAAGGCAACATATTGCTCATAATAATAGTTTACATATGACATGTTCTGTAAGATGATTTTCAAAGCGCACTGAAACGACTGCCTGGAAGGTAGGAAATCAATCTAAAAACATCTGCTCTGCTTTGGAGAATAATTGGCAGCGTGTATGTGATTTGTAATTGATGGGGAAGAACATGCAAAGCCACCAGTATGGTCCTTGAAGGCAGCACTTATTTCCAAAGGGTTGGACGATTTTTCAAATGTTTTTTTTTTTTTTCTCTGTAGACGCTCCAAATCCAACATGTCCTCTCCCATGTCCTTGTCATGCCACAGAGTCAGTTAAACTGAGTGATCTGGACACGCCGTTCATCCTTCATTCAACATGCTAAGCAAACCTAACGTTTTCTACTTTAGCTTCTTTATTCACAAGTCTTTTGCTCAGGTGCAGCAGTCTCTGCCGTTCACGTCCTCCTGTACATACTTCAGTTGTTTTTTGTGTAGCTTACTTTGAAAGTTTGTCACTAGAATGAAAGGATGACGTTTTTCTTTGTAGATAGAGTGCATGCGCATGTCGTGGTCTCTGTACATACAGTATATGTCTGTTTCAGTGTATAAGTTAAGTGGATATGTGAGTGTGTGTACATGTGTGTGGATGTTAATATGTGTGTGTGTGTGTGTGTGTGTGTGTGTGTTTAAGTCACTGAAACTCCACCCTCCTGTTCCGTGACACATTCAAGCGCTCCTTGGTGCCCTCTGCTGCGGCTTGCTCCTGCTCTTCCTCCCAGCTGCTCTTCCTCCCCCTCCTCCTCCTCCTCCTCCTCTTCCATGCTTGTGCCTCTCCCCCTTCTCTTTCTCTTTGTTTAGCTCCACCATGAGGTCACCATGGCGACGGTGGTTGCGTGGGGGGCGGAATCCCAGTGCCCGGCAGTGCTGGCCAAGGTTTCCTGGATGAATCAGTGCCATCACGTCTTCGTACCAGGGCTGGGTTCCTGTGCCGGATAAAGAAGCGAGGAGGCGATTGGCTGAGGGGCTCCAGACAGCAAGGCGGACAGTGACGGCGGTCCAGTGATAGCCGTGCTCTTCCACCTGGCAGTGGTAGACGCCACCATGAGACAGCTCAGCTTGACGGATCAGGATGCCACGCTCGATCACCACCAGCTGGTCACCTGTTACCACCTAGAGAGATGGAAAGAGACCAGATGAATGCTGAGGGATGCCAAAAACAAAGGTTAAACACATGCATGGGACTCTGCTTGGTCCTTACAATAATTGACAGTTGCTGTATTTGAAGAAACAGGTGCTACCCACATCCTTAATCACAGTTAATGGTTGGTATAAGAAACTTGACAGACTAGTGCTAGACAAAGTTTGTATCGACAGGTTTGTGTGTGTGTGTGTGTGTGTGTGTGTGCGTGCATGTGAATGTGAGTACCTGGTTTAGTTCAGGACTGTTCTCTCCAGCCTGTTTGTACCAGGTAACAGCAGCGTGTCTGGATCGGGGAAGACACTCTAGGTAGGTGCTGTTGCCCTCAGCAACCATCATCACCCTCTGCTCCGCCTCCACCTGCAGCCCGGCTGAATGAAATCAAGCAAAAGACGTGGCAGGTTAGAGATCAGGTTTTTGTTAAATTCTCTAACTCTGTCTGTCTCCATTTTTCTCTTTCTTATTTATTTTTTAATCAATTAATTACTGATTTTATATCTTTGCTTATTTTAAAAATATATACTTTCAGTGTGTCTCACTTGTTTCTTTTATCTGAATCAAGGTTCAAGGATATCGTATGTTGTGCAGACTGTAAAGGTCCTGTGTCACATATTCAATCACTTGTGATTTTGGGGCTAAAAGGTACTGCGATTCAAGTGTACCAAAGCTTTACACAAAGAAATATTCATATATAAGACAGAAAAAAACCCACTAAAATAAAACCTATTGTAGCTGAGGCATTGTTAACGCTCAAATATTCACAGTAAATTAGCTCCTCACCTCCCTGTCTGACACACTGAGTTAGTGGATCCTCATCCTCCCCTAAGTGACGAGCGTTCCTCCTGTGGAGAAAAAAGACATGAAATCACAGTAAACAAAGATTTACAAGCTGCTAGTTGCTCAAGATGCTGCAATGCTCATTACACACTGTTTGACGTATCGAACTATACTTACAACTTTACTTGAACGAAAGTGGGGCAAACAGTGTAAAGTGCAAATGTAAAGATTACCAAAACCTTATCATGTCATGGAAATATGTCCATTTGTCACACTTTGTAATGTGACCAAGTGTTAGTCAAGTGGAAAAAATGCTTAAAATTTAATCACCGAGATCTGGCTTCAGATGTAATGTGAGCCACATTTCAAACTGTCAACAAATGTGGTTTAAATTTGATTAAAGAGGATCAATTCCATGTGTTTCTCCTTTGCTATTCAGAGTCTGGAGGCAAAATATTTAATTTGGAAGAGGTATCCAACATGATCAGATTAGTGTTGTTTGAATGAACACATCTAATCTGTCGTCCCTACCTGCGCACGGTGGGCATGTAGGGGCTGCAGGCGTGTCCGTCCCAAGTGCAGTAGGGGTCTCTGGCCAGGCAGCACTCGGCGCACGCCTGACCGTACAGCTCACATTGGTACAGGCCCAGCTGGGACACGCCCTCCCTGGAGCCCACAAACAACCACTGCTGGAGATGGAGGAGAAGAGAGGTGGGGTGAATGAGAAATGTAGAGATGGAATGGAAGTAGGAAAGGGAAAGAGGAAGTAATAAAGTTAGAAATTAGAGAAAGCCAAGAGAGACAGAGGGCATTCAGTTTGCTCCCATTAAACAGAGAGACGCATTGACAGTCAACAGCTAAACCAGATTCATCTTCACTCTGAGTCACACAACGTCTTACTCACAATGTAGCAATGTCAGTGCGTGGCCACGGGGAGTGTGTGTGTGTGTGTGAAAGAAACATGGTGATAATCTTGATGTATGTGTGTGTGTGTGTGTCTGGTTGTGTGAGCGAGCTTTAGATTTTTTTTTCTTGAAACCCAGACTATTTTAATAATTCAAAGTGTATTTCTGTGTGTGTGTGGGTGTGTGCGCGCGCGTGTGTGGCATCACTTCGTTATTGCTCTGACTGAGGTTGGGTAACCATAGCAACTGGTGATGAAGCAGTCCTTGGAGATACAAGGTAGAAAGATGAGTGATAAGTGTGGTGTTGTGCATGTCTGTGTGTGTGTTTGTGTGTGTGTGTGTGTGTGTGTGTGTGTAGGGGAGTTTGGAAGTTTGAAAGTGAGTTTCTGTCTCTCATCTGTTACCTTCTTCTTTGAGAGTGCCATGGCTGTCACCGGTGATTTGTGCTGCAAGGAGGAGAGAAAAGAAAACTTAGAAACACTAACAGAAAAAGAAACTGTCACTCAGATAAATAGATAGATAGATAGATAGATAGATAGATAGATAGATAGATAGATAGATAGATAGATAGATAGATAGATAGATAGATAGACAGACAGACAGACAGACAGACAGAACGGGTCAACATAATGAATCGATTTCAAAGGAATAAATAAGCTAAATTTGTGGGTGCGGCTGCAAACCACAATAGTTTTAATAATTCAGAGAACTGATCTCATAGTCTGGTGATCAGACCCGTTTCCATATCACTTTAAAAGGGTTTCACAGAGGACATATTTTACAATAGAGAGCAGAAAAACATTTTCAGACAAAGAAATCTCAACCACATCAGTGGATACAGTTTTTCTTGAATTTTGAATTTGAGCCTCCAGTGGAATTAATATCTAACTGTGGTTGTCTAACATGATAACTATTTGCAGCTGTAGTGCTTTTGTGCTGAATGTGTTTAGAGTCGTGGTACAGTAACAATCTTTTGTTGAAAGTGTTTACGAGATTTTGCATGTAATGATATACAGGACATTTATGTGTTGGTATAATGGGAGACGTGATCATGCTGAATTTAACGGTTTCCTCTGTGCACTCGCATTTAAAGGAGCATACCAGTGTTTTTGTCAGCTGCATCTTTTTAAATACAAATCCTAATTCCAAAAAAGTTTGGACGCTGTGAAAAATGTAAATAAAATATAATGCATTGAATATCAAATACTTTTCAACCTACATTAAATTGAACACAGCAACTTAGTAGTATATTTAATATTCAAAATGAGTAGTTTTATTGTTTTGTAAATATACACTCATTTTGAATTGGATGTCTGCAACATGTTTCAAAAAAGCTGGGACAGGTCATGTTTACCACTGTGAGACATCACCTTTTCTTCTAACAACACTCAGTAAGAACTGAGGACACTAATTGTTGAGGTTTTGAAAGTGAATTTCTTTCCCATTCTTGCTTGATATATGACTTCAGCTGCTCAACAGTTTCGGGCGTCTGTTCTGTTTTGTGCTTCATAATACACCACACATTTTCAAAGGGAGACAGGTCTGGACTGCAGGAAGGTCAGTCAAATACCTGAACTCTTTTACTATGACGCCACACTGTTGTAACACACGCAAAATGTGTCTTGGTGTCTCACTGAAATAAGCAGGGACGTCTCTGAAAAAGAAGCTGTCTGGGTGGCAGCATATGTTGCTCCAAAACCCACATGTACCTTTCAGCCTTAATGTGGGTACACATTATTATTATTATTACAGATGCTAGTTTTTGAACTTTGCACTGGTAACAATATTTTGCATCAGTCCATCTCAGATGAGCTTGGGCCTAAAGAGGTCAGCTGAGTTTAAGGAAGATGTTGATATATGGCTTTCGCTTTGCATGTTAGAGTCTTAACTTGCATTTGTAGATGCAGCGACAAATTGTTTTCAGAAGTGTTCCAGAGCCCATGTAGTAATATACCTAAATACTGTTCTTAAACTGTTGGACTATTTGCCCACAAAGTTTTTCACAAAGTAGTGAGCCTTGCCTCTCCCTGGCTTGTGAACGAGCCCCTTTCTTACTCAATCATGATACTATCACCTGCTACCGATTAGCCTGTTTACGTGTGGAACGTTTCAAACAGGTGTTCCTTTGTTGCTCCTGTCCCAACTTTTTTGAAACTTGTTGCAGACATCAAATTCAAAACAAGTGTATA
>JAJHUR010100318.1:0-18972 GCA_027495735.1 Lutjanus campechanus | reverse complement strand
ACATTGGAATATTACTTTTGTATTTAATAATAAACAAAAAAGCTCTTTTCTACCACCCCTTTGTCTTTTCCTTTGATTCTTCTCCTTTGAAAAATAGTATTTGTCCACTTATTGATTCGCTGTGTGGGAAATAGCCCAACATGACTTTTTTTTTTCTTTTTTGCAGCGTTATCTACTTTTATTTCATAGATTTCCCCTTTAAGATAATAATAAGATAATGTTAGTAAGCGTTAAAAGTGTCAAGTTCCAATGCACAGCGGATCTGATGTTTGTTGTCATCCTCTTGATGAATCTTATCTCATTTATAGTTGAGTTGTTTGATGATAATCCACAGTGGTGTCTTGAGTTCTTGAAAAAGACCCTGAAATGATCCTTCCTGCGCCAATGCAGTCACCAGAGGCTCCATGATATGATTTTATTGCAATTTTAAGCATTTTGCGATGAGTATTGATGACTTAATGTCTTTTTTCTACTGCAAATTATGCTCCCAAAGAATGGGATTGTCAAACAGATTGACTGACCAGCATCATTTAAACCCTACTAATCTAACTGATTGTGACCTCTGCTGATTTCACCAGAAAAAAACTCAGCACCTAGCGGACTGAAAAAGCAATTGATTTTGTTATTCTAGAATCCAAAAGTTTAATTTGCATTTGCAATATTAGTAACTTCTATAATAAAAGATCCATATCTGGCATCCGTGTATCAATATAATATTGCCACACAAAATATCGCAACGCTATGCTCACTACCATCTGAATGCAGCATTAAAATCCATATTTATCCATAAATCCAAGGAGCCAATGATGCAGGTTACAAGATTGGCCGATGGATTTTTTTTTAAACATTAGGTTGTGTGTCCATACAATACTGGTCAAATGTGTAAATGCACACTCAAGATAAATACATAATAATAATAACAATAATAATAATAAAAATATTATTGTCATTATTATTATTATTATTATTATTAAGTAACTAAAACTCTTCATACTGTATATGAACTGTCTTTATACACATTTTTCACATAAAAACAAAAACTGCAACACACAGTTCTTTACAGGAGAAAATACATCAGACACATAAAATAGAATAATACAAATAGCAAAGATAAAAGTAATAAAATCAAACTGGCACTGTTAAAAAAAAAAAAAGAAAGAAAAGAAAACATAAAACCAGTCTGACGGAGTTTAACCGAAGAAGGAAGTGCGCAGCGGTGAAGCCTCTCACTCTGCATCTGTACTCTTTGATAAACATTTCAGTCAAACAAGCTTCACTCCGTCTGTGAAATCCCCAGAGTGCGAATATCTGCTACGGTCTGCCGGTGAACTTCTTGGGAAATGGATGTTTTACAAATGTTATATTTATTTTCACCCTCACGGACTGGACATTATGAACTGTTATTGATCACATGAACAGACAGCAGGAGTAATATGGGCAAATTCCAGTCCAAACTTGGTGAGATATTTTATTACGTCGCAAATTGTGTTGATTTTAAAGTTGGAATCGCTTCTGACATGTAAAATATTCTCTTTTGTTTATTACCTTGGCAGCTTCGAAACGTAGACAGAGTCCTGAAGGTAACAACACAGATCCTGTGCAGATATGGCTTCATAAATGTGTTTATTCGTGTGTTCTCACATTTATTCTGTTGTTCTGCAGGTGGTAGTTTGGCTTCCAGCGCGCTGAGCTGTCAGAGGGAGCAGGAGCGTTTCCACATCCACAAAACCAAACTGACAGAGGTAGATTATTGGTCTTTATCATTTATTTTGCTTATAATATTTGATAACAGTCTGTATTTAATTTGACTACCAACCCACCAACCCACATAAGGTATTGCACAAAAACCCTGCTGGTATTAATGGATGACCAGGCTTGAATCTGCCAGAGTGATGGATGGAAAATATTCAGCACCTGAAACTGGCCACATGATAATCACAGCCAGAAGTTTGAGATTTTATTGGTAATTACATTAAAAAGGAAGACTAAACACATCAGATTTATTATTCAATAAATTACCATTTTGTTTTTAATATTACAAAGAATATCCTATTGTGGACTCTTTTTTTTAATTTTTAATCATGTTATAATCGTACCTTGAGTTTTCGGTACATTCACTCAAATACTGCATTTAAGTGCAAATTTTGTCATACTTATTCTTTACTTGAGTTTTTCCATTTTCTGTTTCTTTATATTTCTACTACACTACATTTCAGAGAGAAATATTGTACTTAGTTACTTTTTACATAAAGAATTCTATGCTATGCTTTTATGCTATGATGCAGCACCATGAAAGTTTCTAAAAATTGGCTTCATGTCGATGAACTACAACATTAAAATGCTCTCACACATATTTGTTAAGGATAAAAGCAGAATAATAATGAGTACTTTCACTTTTGATTCTTTAAAGTACATTTTGCTGATAATACTTTTTTACTTTTACATTTTGAATGTACTTGTAATGAGGTATTTTTAGATCGTAGCATTTTCACTTTTACTAAAGAATCTTCTTACTTGTGTATTTGTTTGAATTTTAAAAAGCAAGTTTTCATGGTAAGTGCCATCAGCACTTATTCACACACTACATTTTAAAGAGCTCAACAAAACAACGCCCCTCTTCAGACTATTAAAAAGAAGGGTCTTGGGAGAGTTTTAACTCTCCAACAATGCATGCTGGGAAGTCTGCCAATAAGAAACTTGAACTAATGTGTTGATTGGACTCTGTACAGTACATTCATTCAACTCATCCTTTAGAGTCAAAAATTCTAGTTCTTAAGTGTTCTGAAAATAAATACAAGAAATCTTGAGTGTGATTAACTTGATTAACATAAAACTTGTATATTTATGTTAAGTTAAAGAGAAAAGATGAGTTGATTTGCACTAAATTCCTGATTTTTTTTTGTGTGTTAGACTCTGCAGCTTTAGAAATGTACTGAACATCATAGAGATTTCTTCTCATCCAAATCAATAGTCTAAGGATAAAGAGTGTCCTATACGTGTAATTTTCAGTAGAAATGAAGTAAGTTGACTTCAAATCGATAATATCAAACAGCACATACATATTTTAGGGCAGATTTTTCCTCCAGAACATCCTCTTAAATGTATGAGAGCTGTATATTAAGTCTGTTCCCATACTGAAGGGGAAAAAAGCAATAAAAACACTGGTATTAGCAGCCTCCTCGTGCTGGTTTATTGCCGTACCAACAGCTTCATCTCAGTTAAGCCAGTTTTGGGATAAACAGTATTTGCTCACATCACATCCAGGGAGACATAAAAGGTGTTTGGAGGCAGTCGTATATTTATTCTTCCGCCCTTCCTGCTCCATCTCTATAAAGAGACGTCCAAGTCTGTGAAGTGCAACACGACCACCCCCCTCCAAACAGCAAGCTCTTTATACCCTACGACTGCACTGAAAAAAAAAACAGTCTCCACATCTGGTACTGCTTTCCTTCTCCAGCCAGACAGACTGTGAGGAAAAAGATGTGGGGAGGGGTGTTTGATTGCGTAAATGGCATCACATGTACAGGAGACCGTTGGCATTAAGGACGCAGTCACATTTGGGGCTCAGACACAGTTGAAGAGAAGATAAACGGTCCTCTTCATTAGGTTTGAGTCATGGGAAACAGTCTCCTATTAACTATAAACACGCTGATTTGATCTGTGTAACCAGATTTTTCAGTAAAATAAATCAAAAATGTTTTATGTGCTTCCAAAGAACACAGAGTTGCCTCTAGGAAGAGTAAATTAACTTATCCACCCAAGTGAAATATGATAAAACAATCAACATGACGTTTTTACTTTTATTAAACTTGTTTGATGTTTTAGCTGCTATGGTCATGAGCTTTGGTGAGAGTTCCCACCACTTTTGTTGTTTTGAGGTTTTTAAAGTGTTAGAAATTAAAGGATGTGTACCAAGCTGTATGGAAAGTTCTACAGTTTGGAAAAAGATGTCGACTCTGCCAAGTTGTTTAAAGGGCTGCGGTGGAGTTTCTCTGCTCGTTAATGGCAAAGAGCTTCATGTGATTTGATTTTCCAGCCTGTTACAGTTTGACACTCTGTGACATCACTGCTTTAAAGTGCAAACAGCAAAGAAGTCAGATGAGCTGATGAGAGATCCTATATTGTTAAGTTGACTGAATTTGAAGTTTAGGCAATTCTGTAATGATTCAAAATAAAGTTTTTTAATAGACCTGACATTAATTCAGATGTACGACACTCTGTGTAGTTGTAAGTTTACTGAAAACATGTTCAGTAAGCTTAAAATATTAAGTTGAACCAACAACTTGTTTGCATTGTTTTCACTATTGTGAAAACAAACAACCATGACTCATCCGAAAGTGTACTAGAGACACACAATAAGTTTTAACTCTCAAACAATGCACGCTGGAAAGTCTGCTGATATGCTGATCATGTTTCTTTAGAAACTTAATTTAATGAGTTGATTGAATTCTGTAAAGTAAATTCATTCATCATTTCAAGTCAAAAGATTTTATGTTCGGAGACCTCAGGTTTATAAGTTCTGAAGTGTTCTGAAAATAAATACAAATTTTTAAGTTTAAATAACTTGAACAAATAAAATTTTATGTTAAGTTAATGAGAAAAGATGAGTTGATTTCCATAAATTCCTGTATGATTTTGAGTATTGATATGACGTTTTTCCCAAAAGTTTACATTAAAAGAGTCATTTATAAATAGATGTCTTTTTTTTTAAATAAAAGCTATCATAAAACTTTGACAACATATAACTAAAACACACAGACACATTAACTGATTATGTACATACATACCTGTCAAATACCAGTGACTCAGACAACATCGCTTTCTAAAGAAACACAAACCTGTTTGCTTTGTGGATTGTGCGTGTATGTGGGTGTTTGAGTGTAAGGGAGGCTGACTTAACATGTTAGTTTTTATGAACACTATGTAAACACTAACATCCGAGAGCAAACATCAGGAGCAGGATTATAATCTCTTCACACGTCAGTCTCATATTGTCTGACATAACTAACGACAAGGAGTGGTTACTCTGAGCTCAAAGAAAACTATTACACTTGTTATTTTGTTTACACTTTTAAACTACCCATCAGTCCAGTTGAGAACACTTATACCAGTGTGTTTCTGTGGTGAGTGTACACAAGTTACTTTTAAGTGTTGAAAACATTTTTGTAAATATATTTGGGCGAAAATCCACCCAAGAAACCCAATTTGTTCACTTAAGTCCCTCTTTTATTTTGAAAACCCATCCAGAATTTGTATTTCTCTTGTTGGTGTGATAAAACACTGTTTATAACTGTAGACCATCTTGTGATAGGATCGCACCAGCTGCAGCGCACATCAGCATGTTCACATTTTGACCCATTAGTACTCAGATCATTTAGCACTAATGGGTCAGATCACGTTCGTCCTCAAACTTGGGTTTCATTCTGATCTCAACAAGGGATGTTAATGATTACTCACTAAGCAATTCATCACTGTTAGGAATTTAACTGATTACAATGTAGATAATGTAGCAGCTGCTTCGAGCAGGAGTCTTTATGTTTTATTATTTTGTTTGTTTAAATGATTAGTGCCAGTATGCTGATCAATGTGCATCTCGTATTTTATTAATTATTAATGATTATCAATAAACGTTAATGTGTTCAACTATTGTTTAAGGAAAATGCACAAAATTTGCGACCCTAATCTTTGGTACACCCATGTTAAGTTATGCGTATCTAGCATGTTTGTGACACGATTATGTCGACAAAACACCTGCAGAAGTACTCAAAACTGCTTTTGTGGTAGTTACCACTACAGTTGGTGTCTCCAGGACCACATTTTGCCATGATGACACGCACACACACAGACTCACGAGGTGAAACTTTTCCTAATGTCTTAAAGTGGACGGGAATGATTAAAACTGGGATACAGTAATGCACAAATTAAAACGTGTTGGCACCAGGGGTGTTAAATTGTCGGATCAGTGGCCCCTTCTCTACCTTCTACCCTCCTACTTCCAGTGCCCGTCATTTGGGCCGCACCCATCTTCAAATGTGGCTTTCATTTTGATCTCAGCCACACTCCTGTAAAGTTTTGTCACTGCATCTTGTACAGTTGTGATGCTGTCATGCTGACAAAATCTGTCCACGGGCATGTAAACACCTGGAAAAGTACTCAAATCCACCTCTGGGGTAGTTGCAGTAGGTGTTTTCAGGACCACATTTTGCCGTGACGACGCACGGGAGCATACTGGGGGCTAAACCCAAATCAACTTTATCCACCTCTTGCAAATGAAGCTGAGAGTTTACTCGCCTAAATTCAGATTGACTGTATCAGTTAATGAGGGAATGCAAGGTGGGTGATCTACAGTTTACCCAATTTATCACTACATCCCTCAGACTCACAAGGTGGAAACAATACCAGCCACATGCTGTCACGGCTAATAATAATCATGAGCTTTCAACTGGTGTTTTTCTGTGTGTTTGTCTCAATTCACATGCCTTTCTATGGACACTAAAAATAAGGACCTCTCAATGGTTCCATGCTAAGAAAGTGGGGATTAGTTTAAATATCTTTCTGCAGCCTGTTTTCCAAATTAATAGGAGAGTCCCAGTACAGAAGTCATCAGAGCATCATGTCTCCATGTCTTACAGTGAAACGTCCTGTCCAGGTATCAAGTTATCAGTCAGGCTGTTTGACATTCTTGCTGAGACAAAGGCAGCTACTGTTCTGCTAACACCTGAACCGTTGTGATATCATAATAGACGCATGGATGGATGATGTACAATGAGGGTGCGCAACAGACAAGGAAGCGGAGGATTTTTCCAGGCAGGCGTTCACCTTTCTGCTACCTGCACCATCTCTTCCATTTCCCAACCCCCTTTCGCTGGAAATCGAACCCTGCATCAAAGCTTCGCAGCAGGCAGAGCGTGGCGAGCAGAGCGCAGAGGGTGGGGAGAGATATTTGTTAAGTTGTGTTGTGTGTATGTGGGTGTGAGGCTGTGTGCACTCATCTTATCGTTTCTCGTGTATCAGTGAGACGTTAGTGATAGATTGTGTTGAAAGATGAGAAACATGTCTTGTTCTCTTCAGTTTTAGTTTCTACCTGAGTTTGTATGATCAGATGTTTTTTTTATGTCACAGGAATGGGTATGAATCCTGTGGTTTTATAGTATTATAGTTGTACAGCCCTGTATTCATCTTTTTTGACAGTACATTTTCCCGCTAGACTGAACAGGTTTTTAAATGGTTTATTTAGTTTAAAGGTGCAATGTGTCAGAATATTAGATTAAAACATCCAACAATTAACAGAATTTGAAGAAATGACTTAAGTTAGGATCTGTGCTTCCTTCCCCAGAGTCAGAATCTTGGTCACATCCTCTGTAAATCACTTCAGTACCGTATTCCTTGTAATCAAACTGGCCTCCGTCGGTCTCTGAGGTGGTGATGCGTTCGGATCCGGCCGTGTTCACTGGGAGGCTGCTGGTTCCATTGTCCTCACAGTTCCAAGTCCCAGCAGAGGGAGCTTGCTAACTAAGCTAACTAGCTAACAGCAGCAGTTGGCAGTTGCTGTTGTGATATGCTGTCCCCTACTTGCTTGGAGTTTGAGTTGGTGGCTAAAATCTTGCAATTCTTTCATATCGCTCCTTTAAAGTTCCTGTGAAATGGCTAGCTGAGTACTTATTGTGTATATCTTACGGTTAAACAGCCAGCCAGGGTGGGACTGGTCACAGACATTGATTTGTGTTTACAGCAGCCAATAGGCTTGTGCATAACTGTGCCTCAAACCCTTTGTGTGTTTCAAATTTTGTTGGAAGATCAACAAAAAATCACCATCACCGTTATCTCTGATCTAATGACTTAATGTTGGTGATAAGCATAGACACAAACCTCACAGATGTTCAAGGATTGGTCCGCCTAACTCACATCTGGAGATCAAACCTGACACTCATGGGACATGAAAATCACTTAATTGCTTCCTCGCCTCTTCCCCTCTCCCTTTCTAACATGTGTGCTCTCTGTTCATTTACAACTCTGTTACTTTTTCACAGAACTTGTACGTAGAATTGAGGGAAAACAAGTGCGACCATAACTGCAACCTCAAAGGTGAGTAGAGAATTATGTGAATTACATTAACATTGCTCACTTTCTATGCATTAATTAATATTGTGAAGATTATGTGCATTAAAGTTTTGATATATGAGCCTTAATATCTCAGCCCCCTTGCTTTCAAGGAAAAGGAAACAGTGAAATGAAGCACATGTGTTTTATATTTGTGTGTGAAAGCTTCGACCTCTGGATGTACAGCTTTCAGTTAGCTCCCGTCTGCTGCCAAACACTTATTGAAAACAGAGCTTATGACAAGGAATAAATTAATTACAAAGGAACAGCGTGTTAACACAATAGTTAGAGCTTCTGACAAATGTGAGCCTGCTGGATATTTACAGTTCAGCTCTGCTCTGTGTGTTGTTAAGTGGTTCTGCCACCAAAGAAGACTCCTGACAGAGGTAACAGCTTCCGCCTCCAGGTCAATAAACAGACAAAGAAGAGGAACGGCCATGCTGCTGTGAGTGTACACCGCCATATCTCTGACTAATGAACATTTGCAAACACTTTTTATACTTTCCAAACAACTTCAAGTACCAGATGTGTGAGATTCTAGTGTGTTTGGATAATTGCAGTACTAATTATGATTATATGTGTTTTTTTAAGTAATGTGGCACGCATGCAAAGTCTCACATCTGATACTAATCAACAATGTATTTTAAAAACTACAGATTGTGGGTTTTAATAGTTTGCGTCAACTCACACACCACACAAATTACTGTTAACTTTAATTCTGCCTCATGAACTACAGTTGCTGCAGTTAAATGTTTATTACAGCAGTACTAAGCTTGTTTTCCTGACTGTATGTGCACGTGCAGGTCACAGAGTGTAATGTGGGGCTTGGTGAGGACACTCAGCAGGAATGGGTCTTCACACTGTACAACTTTGACAACAGTGACAAGGTCACCAAAGAGGTACAGTAGGTTTCTTTTATGCATATTGTTTTAATAAAGTACTGTTTTAAGAAGTGTGTTTTGTATACAGTGTGTATATATGTGTGTGTGTGTGTGTTCTGCAGGACATGTGCAGTCTGATACACTCCATGTATGAAGTTCTGGAGGCTTCAGTCAAGCAGCCTTGCGGTGGCACCACACCCCTGAAGATAAAGCTTGCTATAACTCCTTCTGCAGACCCAGAAAAGACCTCACAAATAGGTAAAAAGACATTTTTATGTGGCTCAGTTAACCATAGGATATAATTTGTGGGACAAACATTGAAGACAGAGCCTCACTACACGAAAACATTGGGATTTAACTTAAAGGGATTGTTCAGATTTATAAAATGGGGTTGTATGAGGTACTTATCAATAGTAAGTGTACTGTATTACCTACAGCAGATGGTGTTTGACAAACCCCCAGTTTGGAGAAACCGCAGGAGTACCGGTGTAGGAAGCTAAGTAATGTACTGCTGTGGACAGGGTCAGCAACAAAACGTGTTCTAGCCATAAAATTTAGCCTAAAAGGACCTACCTAAAACAATCAATATAATCTTCTGCTATATTTAGAACATTTATTGCTTTACCTTGCAGTCAGACAGCCTTTTCCAACTGGAAACCGCTATTATATCACACCACACCACCACACCACACCACACCAGACTCCCTTGGCAAGAACAGAACAGTCATTTTACCTCGCAGGACACTGGACTTGCTGATCACTCAATGCCTCAATCAGTTGCTTTGTTTGTGTTTGTGTTGTAAACACAAAGAAATTAACAGATCAATGCAGCAGTAGTCCAGCAACTCCCATGTTCTGCCAAATGACTGATTTTGCCTGTGGAGTTTGGTTGGTTTGGACAGAGAGATATTCAGCTTATATAACAGTAATTTCCCATCAGAAAAGGCAGCAAGTAAAGTGGTGAAAAAAAGTGAAATTGACTGACTATGGATAAATACCTCATACAACCCCACTTCATAAAATACAAACTATCCCTTTAACACCAAACAACCATCACTGTGATGATAACACTCCTCTCACCCTTCTCATGAAAACAGCAGCAGAGAAGGAGCAAAGTGCATCTGAGGAGGCAGGAACACCAAAAAGAAGACTTTATTGTGCTGATGAAAACATAGAGCGCAGAAACCACTACCTGGATCTAGCTGGAATTGAAAACTATTCCTCCAAGTTTGACAATGCAGGTATAAAAACTCCTCTATTGCTACATTTCATGACCTGTTATATTTTTTCCCTGTGCAGATACATAACATTAAAGTACATTTTCTTCCCTTTTTTCCAGACTCTTCCTCTCTGGAGCCCAGACAGGACGCTCAACCTGCTCCTCAGCACCACCCTGTGGTGATCAGAGAGAACTGCATCTCCCCTGATTATCCCAGAGGCCTCCCCATCACTCATTCCCTGAGAAGCAAGGCCGTGTTAGCGGGGAAGGACAGGAATGGTGGAGAGGGAAGGTCCTGCAGGTACCATAGCCAGCAGCCTGCTTCATGGTGCCATCTGTCCCCGTCTCAACCTGCAGCTCAGCGCACTCACAGCAAGAGGATTCGCTCCAGGCCACAAGATGCTGCCTCCTCGCACCTTAGACCCACACCGGGGGGAGATAGGGAACTTTTTGCCCACCTTCAGCCCTCATGTGGGGCATTGGCCTCTCCAGCCCAGAGACATGAGCACCATCACCACCATGAGCACCATCATCATCACCACCACCACCACTACCACCCTTCATAAATGCATTTTAAACATATACATGAGACAGATGAGAAGAGGTGGTGTACCCTGCTGAACTGATGAATGGGTAGTTTTGGAGGTCAAATGCAACTCAACAGGTCCTTGAATCAGCTCGTTCATGTTATAAAGCACTGTTATCTAATGTAAACAAAGCCTAAAAGATTACCTACTCCATATTAAAGAAGGCCAGTTCAGTGTTACTGAATGATACTTTTACAGCCATTTAAATCGACGGGTTCCTCTCAGGTACTTAGGTTTGAAATTGTTTAAATGCACACTTTGTAGAGATACATACCTGCATTTTAACCTAAAACATGAACACTAACCAACATTGCATATTAACAACATGTATTTTCTGTATGAATATACTAAAATAATGTAGAAATGTACAATGTGTCTTTAATGAAAAGGTATTTTGTTTCCTCTGACATGGTCACGTTTTTGCCTCCTGACTGAATATTTGTCTCACTGAACAAGTACCAGAGGAGGAGGCAAGTCATTGTTTTGCAAGTCACAAGTAAGTCTGGAGTCTTTGCACTTATTTGCCAAGTCCTAAACTTTGCGTTTCAAGTCCTAACCAAGTCATAATGCGCCATTCTCCAAGTGTAATGTCATTTTAACAACAGAGTAATAATATATTAAATTTACACAATTCATAGATGCTTTTAAAATGTGTATTTATTTGTTAAAACAAGTGCAGCTGAACTTAATCATATCATGTATTAGATAGAGATATTGAAGAGGCAGACAGGAAACAGGAGAAAGAGGGGTATGACATACAACAAAGACCATACAGCATGTACTGTAACCATTCAGCTACCAAGGTGCTCCTATTCTATAACACTATATATAAACTAATATAATATAACCACAACAGAATGAAATGTGTATGTTTCTGTCATGTCTTGTTGTATTTAGTTGATTCAGGAAATGAAATGATTTGTGTCACACTTTTTAAATAACATAATTTTAATCTTTGGACTTGGGAGAAGGTATGAATTATATTTTAAGTCAAAAGGCTCAAGTCCAAGTGAAGTCACGAGTCATTGGTATTAAAGTCCAAGTTGTTAAGTTGAGTCTAAAGTCATCAAAGTTGTGGCTCGAGTCCAAGTCGTGTGATTGGAGTCCACACCTCTCAAGTCAAGTCAAGATTGTCAGATTTTATTCATAATATCATAAATCACAATTTGCCTCAGGGGGTTTTACAATCTGTACAGTGTGTGACACTCTCTGTCCAGTAGACCCTTGACTGACTAATAAAAAAAATCCCTTTAACAGGGGGAAAAAATGGAAGAAACTTCAGGGACAGTCCTCTAACAAATATTTAATGACTGAATCATTTTTCAGTTGATAGTTTTAGAAAAAAACATTGGGGATTTAAAACAGAGTCCCATGTGCTTGAAATGACAATCAATAATTTATAGTTAATATTAAAATGACAACAACACAAAGTCCCCGCTTTGTTTTCTTGTCTTTTTTTTATGCACAGAAGTGACGACTTTCACATAATCACAGCAATTTATTCAGGGGAGACCGGCTTCCCTTGAACGCAAAAACAACTGTTTGTAATATATTCTGCATTTCTGAGCAGAATATGTTGATTGTAGTTATATTTTTCCATACCACTGTCACAATACAGACATTATATTGTCACACTGAGACACATTCACATGTATCAGTTTTTTTATATATATATATTTTATTTAAATTTATTATTATATACAATATACACATCAACAAAACAAGGACGGATAATCTTTAAGACAAAATAAAACAAGACACAATATTCCACGTTAAGTCCACATGAACACACAAGTTCAACATCTGTATCTTCATACCAGCTTAAATCTGTTTAATATAAATCAATATTTAACATATAATATATATGAATGTACTTACATACATCTTTTATCCTTCATGAGCTCAAAACCACCTGTTCCTTCCACATCTGCACTAATGTTAATATTTGGAGAGGCTATAATATTATGGCTACCTGCCTGGACACATTAAACATTACAAACTGCTGAAGTCTCTATAATTCAGACTTGATTGTTTCTACTGTTGCTCTGTTCTATTTCTGCTCTCACAGCAACATGTTGTCTTTTATGTGTCGTGTAGGCCTCACAAAGAGGTGTGAATAATGACAAGTTTCCCTGTGCCATTCAAATGTTGTCCCTACTAATCTCTCTGGCAAGAGTTGCAAACGGACACTGAACCCGACGAAGGACGTGAGACAGCTGCTTCTATTAATAACCTCTACCACCCTCTTACCTACCACGAGACCCCCGTGCCTTGCTCCTGTCTCGCCACAGCAAGCCTTGTCCCAGATACATGCACAACACCCAGACAGACAGCAACAGAGGAAATCAACAAAGGAGGCAAAGCACTGACACACAGAGAGCTGTTTGACTGCAGCTCTCATCAACAACCAGGAAACTCACAATACAACCTGGAAACATGAAGTCACTGCGATTCCTCGCTGCTGAGGGCTTCATCCAGAGTGGTCCAAGTGCTCTGGACAACCTCCAATGTGTGTCTTTTAACCTCTTTCCACTTCTCTTCAAGGCCTGCTACCTCCACGAGCAGGCTGACCTGCTGCATGATTTGGTCCAGACTTGGCCTCTTCCTGAGCTCAACCTGCAGAGGCTGCTGGGAAAGACGGCCGACTGTCCGGTGGACCTCACCTCCCGCACCTGCCGGCTTTGTCTCAAGGCTATTCTAACTGGATTAAAGGTACTTAAATGGTTTTAAATGCCTTATCATATTCAATAAGGATGCAATATTATTGGCACATCATCAGTATCAGCAGATAAAGGCTTTAAAATTAAATATTGGTTTTGCCTTGCTTTAAAGGGAGAATATGAGTGTGTCTGCGATATGGAGGGTTTTTTTTAAGTGTCTGAAACGGATATGAGAGTTGCTTTTTGAAATGATTGCACAGCATCAGTCACGTGAGGAAGAACCAATCACTTCCTTCAACACTACACACATTTAACTTCCCTTCTTGAAAACCATCATCCCAATCAGTGTGACAAATTAGTGAAGAGCACAGAAAAAAAAACTGTCAGCAGTAATTTTCTTATTTTGCCCAGTGAATGTGTATATTTAAAAAAATCACTGCATTTTATTTTGAAAATTGTTGTATTTTATTTTGAAAATCATTGTATTCTATGTCTTCATCTGCCAGTGGGCCATCACAATAAGAGTAAGCAGAGTATGTTAATTTCAGAATTTCGCAATTGACCAAAATCAGTTGGAAAATATTGGCACATCGGATACAGCAAAAATCCAATATCGTGTATCCTTAATATTTATGCCATACTCATGTTTTAGTTGCATTTTCCTGTACCATGTTTTTCAGTTCTTAGCTAGTTTAAACACACTTGCTTACACCCACTGGTTTACAATCATCATAAACTGACATTACAATCATTTTCCCTTAAAGGATTACGTGCTGTCTCCTCCAAGAACCTACGCCAAGAGCCTGCATGTGGTGGACCTGACTTCCCTGAAGGATGTCGAGCACCAGGCCTGTCCCTGCAAGTCCACCCTGGGTCGATGGGCAAGAACCCAGCTCTTGACCCAAATGTGCTATGAGACCATGGTGGCCATGCAAGCTGTGGACGTGTCCCGATCTGCTTTTGAAACCTCTATTGATGTCCGTTTGAACGGCTACATCACAGGCCGCAACTATGAGCTGGTGGCTCAGGCCTTCCTGCTCCTCCGTTACTGTCCTCTGAAGATTCGCTTTGTCAGTTTTCGGGCTGATTCCCTCACTCTCAAGCAGCTGTTCTATGTTCTTCGCCTGGCAGAACCCGAGTCCATTTCAAAGCTTGAGGTGGTCCACAACGTTCCCCTGGAGGCCGTACACCTGGAGGTGCTGCTGTCCAGGATGGAGTTCCCTATGTTAAGGTCTTTGACCCTGCCGCCTGGGGCGCTGGACGTGAGGAGGCTGGGTGCTGATGATGAAGATCTGTTGGCCACCATCGGCAACCTGCTGGCACAGCTGGGGAGCCTGACAGAGCTCTATGTTGGCTTCTCCACTCTGACTGGACACCTGCGCAGGCTGCTGTAGTGAGTAACTGGACAGAGAGAGTGGTGGACAAGGACAACAAGGTGTCCTTGTTTGGACAGATATTTATGTGAATGAGGTGATATCCACACTGCAGCATCAAGAGCTTTAATATAGCTCACAGTAACGAGCATCACAATACATTCCAGCTCTGAAGCTCTTGTTAAACAACGGGGGGTATTTTGTTTTTAAAATTGTTGGCTTAATGCCAGAGGAAGGACAAACAGCTGCACCTGGTCACAGCTACAGGTTAGCCAGAAACCTGCTGGACAGACTTCACAGTTCAGAACAGGAATAGAACAGGACTACAAACCCCAAACAACAGAGCTGCCAGTCTCAGTCTGGCATATTTTATTTTTTTATTTTGAATTGACCAGGAAGTTCCATTAAGATCAAAAATCTACTTTCCAAGACAGAACTGGCCAAGGTAGCAGCCATACAATATCACAACATATTAAAATCCAATACAACACAAAAAATCCCCAATAAAATAAGAACGGCTATTCAAACACAGTGGCTTCTCAAGAAAAACAAGCATGTCTCCACCACATTCTTCAGGGCCGTACGCAGGAGTTGAACCCACAGCCGCTGCAGAGGACTCACAGCCTCCGTTCATGGGCAAACCAGGCCTCCCCCATCGCCGCATTCTTTATGATGTCCTTAAATTCATCAGTCGATACAAGTGTATCTAATTTTGGATATTTTTGCAAATTATTCCATGCCTATAGTCCATAGTAAGATAATGTATTTTTCTTCAGATCTGCCAAAACCCCAGGGTACATTAAAAAACACCACTTGCAGGAACATAGTTGGTAACTACCAGAGTTGACACAGAGAGGGTCACAGAGGCAGGCGGGAGGTTCACACAGTATCATGGTCAGTGACGCCCAACCGACCAAATCATAAAGAATGCAGTTGTTTTTATAAAGTAAATGTATAAAAACAACCCAACCAGTCATGGCAGATGGCCGCCCACCCAGGGCCTGGTTCTCTCTGCTCGAGGTTTCTGCCTGTTAAAAGAGGGGTTTTCCTGCTACTGTTGCCAAATGCTTGCTAATGGTTGGAATTGGTGGGTTTCTGTAAATAATTTTATAAAGCAGGGCTGCCTAAAGTGGGACCTGTGGGCTACAGTTGGCTTGTCCTAAGGTTCAATTTGGCCTGCCAGGTGTTCTAGAGAAAAAAAAATCAATCTTGAAAACTCATAGTACAAATCATTATTCACATTTTTTTATATTTCTTTTAATAGGTAAATGCTCCTTAAAGGTACTACAAAGAGTTTTTAAATGGTTATGAAACAGTCTCAGTTTAGTTCTGGTGCCTCTATATGACCGACATAAGCAAACCAGACCATCCGTGAGAAGATCAGATTATTTCTGTACAGTTGTTTTTATTGGCTGGCACCAGGTCAGATACTCTGTGAAAGCAGAGGAAACGAGCTTGTGTTTACATTTTTCCAACTAAATTTAGTGAGTCTTATGTTAACCAGTTAAAAATAAGAGGGGGGACATTTTTATTTTGATAATATTGTTTTTGATGTTACATTTTTTGGTTATTACAGTCCACTTTTGACCAAAAGGACCACCAAAATGAACAAAATATTAAAGTTCCTTGTGGTAGCTTTAAATATGTGTGTGTCGTGTATGTCATAGCACCATTTTGTACCTTAACAATAGAAATACAATAGGTTTCAGTTTTTTCAACTTATGTTGTGATCTGGCGCTATAGAAAGGAAACTGACTTGAAATGTACAAAAGGAACAAAATGTTGCTAAATAAAAGCATAAACATGGAAATTAGTCTAGAGATTTAAGTCACAATGCTTATGTGACAGAATACTGAACTTTATTCTGTAAGGATGAACCTGTAACTTTCTAAGCATCTCTAGCACCAATCCTACAATACAATCCTACATGAAACGGATACAAACCATGACATGTATCTGCTACTCACTTCATACAAACTTAGAGTTGTGTTCAATTCCGGTACTATTGACATTTCATCAAATTAATCTCCTTTACCCTCTTTATTCTCTACTCAGTCCTCTGAACACTCCCCTGCAGTGCCTGGAGCTGGCGAACTGCTGTCTGAACCGTGTGGACATGACCTACCTGTCCAACAGCCTCCACAGTGAGGCCCTGGTCCGCCTGGACATCAGCGGGCACGACGTCTTCACCTCTTTCTCCACCTCTTTCCACAAACTGCTCGGCCGTTGCTCAGCCACGCTGTCCAGCCTGGTCCTAGAAGAGTGTAACATAGAGGACGTGCACATGGACGCCTTCACTAACGCTCTGGCTTCATGTCAGGCGCTGGAGGAGCTCAAACTCCTCGGAAACCCTCTGACCTCTGCAGCCCAGCGCAGGTTGTTCTCCATGCTGTCTGCAGGCTTTCCCAAGTTAAAGTACATAGAGGCGCCAGTTCCCCGTGATTGCTACTCTGAGGACGTCACGTATCCTCTGGATGATTCAGTCCTGCTGCGGTACAACAAGGAGCTGTTCCGGGAGGTCAGAGATCAGCTGATGGGGATCCTGGAGGGAGCTGGTAGAGGGAGTGTGGAGGTGTGTACCCCGCTCATGGGGGCCTACGACCCAGACATTAATGAGACCAGCAATGAGCTGGGAGTGTCCATATTAAAAAATTTCAACAGCATTGTTGGGACCTTTATAGGAACCATAACTGACGTGGACAACAGGAGATCACAGGCTATGAAAGATGATTAATGGGTTTTAGAGCTGCAACGATTAGATATTTAATCAATTAGTCGATTGCAAGAAAATTTGTTGCCAACTATTGTGATAATGGTAATGGTAATGTGAAATGGTAATTAATCATTTCAGTCATTTTTCAACCAAAAATATCAAACATTTAATGGTTACAGGTTCTTAAAGGGATAGTTCACCCAAAAATGAAAAATCAGTCATTATCCACTCACCCTCATGCTGATTGAAGATCATGTTTTTAGCCTGAATCTTCACTGTAGATCCTTAGCCTGGGGCCACGGTCATGTGCACATGCACACTGTCTGAACTTGGTGTGTGTGGTGTGACCATGTGCAAACTGCATGTTGGGACTTTAAGAGACTTGGATTATGCCACATGAGCAGTATGGAAGCATTTTATGTTTTTCTCCAGTTATTTTTTTGTTTGAATACTATTCCCTCATATTGTTTGAGAGATTCTGCTACACTGTTTTCCTGTGAAACTCCAGCAGTGTTTTGTGGACTAAAATAAACCCAACCCTCAATCAGCATGAGGGAGGGTAGATAATGACTGAATTTGAATTTTTGGGTGAACTATCCCTTTAAATGTGAGGGCTTGCTGCTTTTCTTTATTATTATTGATTATTGAAAATGAAGAATCTTTGGGTTTTGGACGGTTGGTTGGATTGTGATGAGTATTTTTCAAAGTTTTTTTTAAAATATTTTATTGACTAAATGATTAATCATGAAAATCATCAGCACATTAATTGATAATGAAAATAATCGTTTGTTGTTGCCATAATGGGTTTGCCTGTAGAAGCATCAAGTAAATAGACATTTGTGTACAGCTGACCAAAATTGTCAAACCTGACAGAAATGTTCAAATGCTTTTGTTGACTATCAGCGACCCCTGCAAATAATTTCACCCTTTTCAAAGCTGTGTTCTGACGCTAAATTACACAGCTATTATTTATTTAAATGCAGTGCTAGTAGTTAGATAGCAAAGCACTGATCCCCACACAAAGTTTCCTTTCATGGCACTTTCTACTTCTACTCCATCAGAAGGAATATTGTATTTTTTACATCACTTTATACGTCTGACAGCTTCTGTTACTTCACAAAAGAGATTTTAACACTCAAAACATCCTAAAAGTGCATAAAATATTACGCTTTGTTATAAATTAAACTACCCAACAGTTTATACAACTACAGCTGAAACAATTAGTCAGTTAATCCTATTACTTAATCTAATGAACTAAATCTAATTGCTTGAATGACAGAAAGTTAATTGGCAATTATTTTTTACAGTTCTAATCATTTTAATGTATTTCTAATCATTTATTTTGAGGTTAGGACTGTTGGTTTGATAAAATAATTTGGAAGGCATCACTTTGGGCTCCAGGGTTGTGACAGCATTTCTCACTATTTATTTTTATAAAC
>JAJHUR010100317.1:0-19451 GCA_027495735.1 Lutjanus campechanus | reverse complement strand
GAGGATCCTGCGGCAGCTGCGGGACGTAGAGGAAAATAAGGATGGAGGAAGAGGTGACTAGAAGAGACGGAAGGAGGCAAAGACAGACACTGTATTGGAGGAAAAATCACAAAAAGATGAGGTTTAATTTTTGGAAGGGAGAAAAAGACCCTCACTTCTGTCACTACCCCTTCTCCTCTCCCACTTTCCTCACTCTTCTCCTCCTCCCAGCCTATTTTTCGGAGATTACAGCACAATGCATCTGCCAGTGGAGACAGCAGCAACACGTTGCTATGACCCAAATACAGCAGTGTGGTGTGATGATTGGCTAAGAGAAGGAGCAGGGGTGGGGGGTGTAGTGCAGCGCATCCACAGCAGAAGCACCTTCAAAATTCAAACATTTATATAAGCTAGAAATGGACCCGCTTCTCCTTTTATCCAATTATCTCTCCTTCTTTCTTCCCCTGTCTCTCGTGTCGCTCCATCATTCCAATTTCTCCTTCTTCCTGTCTTTCCTCCTCCATCTCCTCCAGTCCCCCTCCTGCATCTTTGCATTGGGTCCTCTCAGAAAAATGGGGGAATGAGAGTGAGAGCGATAGAAAGAAAGACAGAGGCATGAAAGAAGGACAGAGGGAGAGAAGAGCAAAGCATAGTCATCCATTCTTAATCAAAGCAGTGGCATAAAATTCTGTGGTACTGCATGACAATCCATGAACAAGCCAACATTGCACCCTCATTTACCACTCCAAAATCATCCACAGCTTGGAATTCTTGCCTTCTCTCATCATACATGGCATGCTCGCTTCCATCATCAGCTCATTAGACAGCGAGCTGCCTCTCTCATCTCCACTTTGCTGTAGTGGTATTTAAGCTGAGGATGAGCCGAGTCCTCTGGGAAATGATGTCCATAAATGTCAAACTTTTCAAAGAAGGAACGGCCTCCTCATCCACTATGGATATAGAGTGTCTATACATAGTGCACTCACATGTATTTGTGAGCAAGTATTCCCATGAGATCAAGTGTACGTGCTGCATATCTCATTCCTTTAAAGGCCTTGCTTGTGTCTGACTCTCGTGAGCCTGGGTTTCAGCCAACCACCAGGGTCCTTTAATCAATCGAGGAGGTAGATTGTAATTGGACAAATTCAATTCCAGCTTTTGATTTGGACAAAATGTCTTTGCCCAATTGTCTGTGACTGTTGGAGCCACTTTCACCATAAATTAGTGTGCAATCTAGTGTGGATATAGGCACTTGAATAATTCACACAAATCTGCAATGCATGTTGGGAACAATATATTGATATACAAATTCACTGAAATCATGTGGGTTCCATAAATATTGAATTCATCTCAAGGCAGCAGGCTTGTTCTGCTTCACCAGATTCATACACATACATACATACATACATACATACATTCCACACTAGGATTCTAACATGTTGACAATTTCACAGCCACCTCAGCTTGTTGTTAAAACAAATCGGCATCATTTTCAGCTAAATTCAAATCAGCAATGTGATTAACACAGCATAATGGCACAGCCATGCACTCAACCAATAGCAAAGACGTGCATGTCATTCACAGAAATGACCACTCCGTTGCATTCATGCATGTGTGACCGTGTCATAATACAGATCATACAGCATTTCCAAGAGGTTGAGAAGAGACACATAAATAAAGGATGGTTGAAATCACTGAAATATCCTGTCCCTCGTATGGGTAAGGCTCCCAAAACACTAGGTCCTACATTTGCTGAATGCCACATTCTTTAAAACTGTCCCACTTTGTGATGCAGGTGTCTGGTATAAATCTGTAGTCTTTAAGAACAAGCAATTGATTTTACACTTCAACAATAACAGGGGTTTGTTTGGAATATATTGAAGTAGAGCTATAATGGGAAGTGATTGCTACAAAAGACTGGGCCACAAAGAAAGTTATGTCAAAAGAGTAAAATAATATCCAAGATATACAATTGCCTCTTTAGAGCCATGTGCACTCAGGATGCGATTTCATGATGGCTTGCATTGAATGCATTTAAGTGGAACTGCTGAACAATTTTACACAGTTTTAGATTTAGTAAATTGCTTAGCTTCCTACACCAGTACTCCTGCTATTATTTTTCAGGCGTGTTGACCACCATCTACAGTAAGTAATACACTGACTATGGATAAGTTCCCCATACAGCCCTGCTTGAAATAATCCGAACAATCCCTTTAAACCAATTCAAATTCTATCATTCCTTTGTCCTCATTCAAGTCAATCCTTTTGCGTTGCTCAGGAATCACTCTCCTTGGGTTCCCAACCAGGTCAGCCCCCTTTGTCTGTCAAATCTCTGCTGAGTGCATATCATCATGTAGATGTAAGCAGCCTCCACGACAGCCAAACTGCTGGAGTCTTCTGGGATATAGTGACAGGCCCACGCTTCTTCCCCATGTAGCCGCACAGGGGGTAGAAAACAACACCAGTGGTGGAGAGGCAGACGAGTGGCACTGTGTGCACCCCCCCATGGGACAAGAATACATTGGAAACACAACAGAATTGTGAATGTAATGTGTGGTTCTCACTGCTGTATGATTGAGCTTTTAGTATGCACTTAGAGACCTGCAAGAAAAATCTTTCTTCTTTCTTGCTTTTGTTCACAAAATTAAGGGTTTGCATGCACAGATCCACAGACAAACACATTCAAACAGGTAAAGACTGTTTGGCAGAAACACACGCATACACTACCACCACCGGTATAAGCTGCAGCCTGGGGTGATGCCACAGGTTAAATCCCTTCTGCGTAATCTGAGGTCCACAGTCAAAGTTGCCACAAAGAGGGTGCAGGGACCACACACACACTTGCATGCACTATTTATAGAGCTGTGTTTCTGTGGATCCCTCCCTCCCTCCATTCTTCATTTTCTTCCCACCTGCCGACCATTTCTTCCCACGTGCTTTTCCAGCTTTTCTCCCTCTGAGCAATCAAATGACAAACACGTTCAAAGTACTGCAATGTGATCACAAGGACACCTTGTTTTCTGTTTCTCCCCCTCACTCTCTCCCCAGCCCCTTCTCCACACTTTTCCTCTCCCAGGGGAGGTAAATGAGGCCAAATGTTCTCTTTTCTCTTATGCGACTTAATCAGAGCGATGACGCTGGTAGCTGCTTATAGAGCAGGAGGAAATTCTTAACAAAGAACACCCTCTTACACAACACGTCGTCCTTCATATTCCCATTCATTCTGCCTAACAATATATTTGGCGCTGTCATGTCGGGAGTGAGCCTGGGAATGTGCATACAAATGTGAATAAGAATGAGTTCGGATCTACAAGCAGCACACATCTACACATTATCGACTGTCTGGCGTACTGGCGCCTTATCATAGCTTCAGTATTATAGATCACAACACAACAAGTCTCACACTCACACGTCTGGTGTTCCCCAACAGCTACAGTGTGAAGGTTGCCACATTACTAACGCCAAAAGTTTGCAATGTTTGTACCAAATCAATAGAACAATAATACAACACTCTGAGGGTTGATTTACTAATATTAATGGATGAAAGACAGTTGTACCGTTCTATGCATTTTGATACAGATGCTAAAGGAAAAACAGACCAAGGAGGAATCCAGTGACATAATTGATTGTTGATCATAGTATTTGAATAATCTTATGCTAAACAACTTAAGCGATGGTTAACATCCAGCAGCCAAACTGAAAAGGATTGCCTCAAAGTGGTGTGACATTTGCCTTTTTCTCAATTCAGATTCATTCAGTTTAACTAATTGCAGCTTATCTAAACACTTAGACA
Organism: Lutjanus campechanus; assembly: GCA_027495735.1. NCBI lineage: Eukaryota > Metazoa > Chordata > Actinopteri > Lutjaniformes > Lutjanidae > Lutjanus > Lutjanus campechanus. The sequence continues at coordinate 15,679 of JAJHUR010100317.1, read as the reverse complement.
TTCTGCTTAGTTTCACTGCAGTACTCCCCGTGAGGGAGTCGCATCTTATTTATTCATTACTTTGTTGAGGGTATACTTTCCTATTCAACCTCCTATACGCTTGCAGACCAATTTATTGATTAATCTATCTATTTGACTTCCAGCCGACCATGCACTCATCCCTCATGTCTGCAAACATTTGGCATGGGTGGTCACACACTGTCTCAGCAACATGAAAGAGCAGCCACTTGGCTCAAACTTACATCAGTAGCTAGAAGGAGTGCCTCAGGCGCACAACACACAGCTACTTCTCATTCACCAACACTGCCCAGCCACTATGTGTGGATGTGCATCTCCCGGTGTTTGTGGCCACCTTCTGTGCAATTGTCTCTGCTTGTCTTTGTGTACATACACATGCAGACATATGTGCAGACATGTAAGTGTGTTTCTGTGTGTGACAAGGCTGTGATACACTGCCTGGGGCACTATGAGAAGTAAAAAATGATGGCCAGGATTTGTGAACACCTGGGAGTCAGTCAGTGTGGACACAAAGGTTTAGGTCACAAAGGCACCTGGAGATACAAGAATGGTATATACGTGTGTGTGGCCAGTTTCAGGCTCTACCTGATGTTTGACATACAAAACGGACACTAGAAAGACAGCTGCAGCGCTGAGAGACAGGCATGAACAGAAAAAAGAACACAGACATGGTCAGAGTGTGAAGAGGGAGTGGTGACTTAAGAAAGAAACCACATAAACAAAAAGAAGACTGGCACAACAGGAGTAAAGACAAGGCAGAACAAGGTGAAGGAAAAACAGGCAGAAGTGGACAAGTAGGCAAAACAGCAGAAAGAGGAAGAAAAAAGAAAACAGACACAAATTGGATGTGAAAGGACCTTTAAAACATGGCCAATTTTTTTCTTCTTTGGTCTGTATTTTGGAGAAAATAAAGCTCACTTTTTCCTTGAGCACGGTGAGACCAAATCAATAGCACTCCCAGTGCACAGCTATTATTTTTCAAAGGCTCCTGCAAGGAGAGAAAAGGGAGGAAAGAAGGAGGGAGGAGGGTGCATGTGTCTTCTCCCGTGCTGCAGGAGATGCAACACAGGGGAAGACGCACGCTGGATTGGTAAAATGAGCTTTGCAGGTAAGACGAGACTTTGATTGAGACAAAGGTCTTATTCCCACATAAGATCAGAAGAACTTACAGACTTATCTGTAAATCAAGCCCATCACTGACCTTAAATTCCAATACATAGATAAAGCATTCATCTAAAGCCAAAAATCATCACAGCTGATACCAGTAATATTCAGACAGTATACCTGTATTGATGTCTTGGTCGTCCTGTATTTTAGGTGCATGTTTGAAGTCTTTCTCTTCTATGAAGCATAACCTATAGAGCCGCTTTGAAGCGGTGGTCTGTTTGATGTGACTTGCACCTCCAGCCTTAAGGCTTCTTTGTTCAGAGTCAGAGGCTTTTAACTGTATTACCCCTCCCTTTATAATACACAGGTAAACACAGAAAGAGATACTGACACTGACATACACGCTTAAAAATAAGGGTCCCAATAAGGGTTCTTCCTGAAGAGCTGAGGTTCTAGCCAGAACCAGCTGCTCCTGGAAAAAAAACGTTTTTGAAGTAAGGGTTTGTCAAGGGTTCTTTGAAAGACTAACAGTTCCATTGAGAACCCTTCTCATCCAAAGAACCTCCAAGGAATTCAACAATTCTTGAAGAACTCTTTTGTCAAGAGTTTTTAGTACGATAATATAAAAGGTTGGTTGGTTTCAGATGAAACCCTAGGAATATAAAAAGGTTTTTGGTAGAACCCCCTTGACTGATGCTAGAAAAAACCCCAGGAATAGAAAGGTTTGGGGTAAACCCCTTGGTTTGTTCCGCGTAAAACCCTTCAAATATAAAGAGTTTCTCAGTAGAACCCTCTGAGTGTGTTCTGGCACATAAAAAGTTTCTTGATGGAACCCCATTGCTTGGTTAAAGACAAAACTCTTGGAATACAAAAATGTCCACGGTAGAACCCCCTGACTGTTTTATATAAAACCCTTGAAATTAAAAAAAGGTTATTGATAGAACCCCCTTGGTGGGTTCTTATTAGCACCCTTAGAAGGTAGAAGAGCTTTAAACCCCCAGTAGGGTTCTGCATAAAACCAACCACAACATTAAAGAGTTCTATGCAGAAACTCTGATTGGTGTCCTGGGTGAAACCTTCTAGTTCTCAGCATAACCCTTCATGTTGAATTCTAGGTAGAACACCCTGAAAGAGTTCCAAATGGAACCTTTATAATGGGTTCTACCAGGAATCAAAAAAAGTCCTCCTATGGGGACAAGGCAACACGCTTTATGGTTCTAGTTAGCAACTTTATTTCAGAGTGTCTATTCAGAAAAAAAAACAGTCTTAAAACAATCCCATTCATTCATTCTCTCAGTTGCTTCCCTCTTTGTCTCTGCCTCTCTGTCTGAGCAGCCAGATCACAACCTGACAGATGGATCACATCTTCTACGCCTTAGCAACCAAAACCTACGAATCAGCTGGGTCACAGCCCGCGCCTTAGCAACTGTCCCCTCCGTATCTGTGGCAGATGAGGGAAGCCTTGTGAAGCTCCGCCGGGTCCAGAGGAGCGTGACGACCGGCGCTGTCCATGAAAGAATGATGTTTTTTCTCTCTCACACACATTTTTTTCCTCCCCCGGTGTGAAGTCACTCTCTAGCCGTCTACATCAAATACATATTTATCCAACATTAAGAATAAAGAGGAGGCACGTTCAAATGAAGAGTGGCAGCTCAGACACTGACTGAGGGCTCAGCAAATTCTTTTGACGACTCTGATCTAAAAAAAAAAATCTGCTTAGAACGGGGAGCGTATTTGCACGTCTTTTCTTCCTCTTCTTTATCTGCTGCCCTCTCTCAGCAACATGTTGACTTTTTAGCAGAAGATGTAAGGAAACTGAGTGGTGAACTCTGTGAAAATGTTCACAGAGTTTCCTACTTCCACTTAACTAGTGTTTATCTTACGCTCCAAGTAAGTCAGCGCTGAGATGAGAAGGGAGCTGTTATGTAATACCAGCCAAAGATGAGCTCCACCAATGAACATTCTGATAGGAGACTTCTGCTTAGTAACATAATCATAGTGAACACAGGGAGGAGAGACAGAGACTGAGGCAGGGAGAGGGATGCTAACAGGTAGAAAGAGTGAAAGGATGATATACTGGAACAAGATAGGACAATGAGCAGAGAGAGGACCCATATTTCAGCCTACTGTACAGTATTGTATATATTTTGTGAGCCCGTGACTGTGCCTGTGGACAAATCCTTTGTTTGATGTCAGCATGTGATCTTCAGACCTTGAGCTCCAACGGGAGGCAGGAAGGCATCGACACCCACCTCTGCACCCACCTGCAGCTACATGCCGTCGGTCTCCTGGGCAACAGGCTGGGAATAATGGCAATGAGGTGTCAGGGTGATACCCAGCAATGCGGATTCTTCACGCGAGAGTGTGTGTGTGTCTATGCAAATAAAAGCAGTATTTGTACATGGCTTTGAAATGTGTTTAAAATTCAGTCTTTTAGAAGAATACTCTACTGTAAATACAGCAAAAGAAAAAACACTCCAGAGTCCTTGAGTTAGAAAACACATATAAACAATGTTTGGAAAGGAAAATGCTGGAAGGGTTTCACATAAAAGCTTTTCACAAATATGCACTCTTTTTAACCTTGAGATACACTATGAATCTTTTCAGACAGGTAAAGCTTGCATTCATCAGTGAAATCAATCAGACTCTGGACAAAACTTCTGGACAGAAATCCAAGGGCCCTGATGGGTTAAAGGAATAGCTGGGCATTCTGGGAAATTAGGTTATTTGCTCTCTTTCCAAAATTGACAAGAAGGACCACTGAAATCTGTCTATAAGGCTACAGCCAGCAGCCAGTATAGCTTAGCAAAAGACTGGAAACAAAACAAGACTGGACAAAATCTACCTGCTTACACATTAACTTGTTTTTGTGTCATGATTTCTCAAAAGGGACATCGGTGTCAAGTTTTTCACAAGTGACACAAGTGTCAGCTAGTTCCATTATATTCAATTCAGACATCTTCAAAACTCTGCAACACACACCAAAACAATCTTGATGGATAAATAGCACAACAGGCCAGAGGAAATGTATGCACTTTTGATTATGGGGTGAACTGTCCCTTTAAGTCTTGTCGTCACCAAAAGGTTGCCAAGCAACCACCGGAGAATCCAGGAATCATCTTAAAAACAAGGAAATGTGTCTCTTCTACCTTTGAATTATGTGATTTGCAGTATTTTGTTTCAGCTTATGTAATCTGTATAAGAAATTACAACTAGGTGTGAACTTCATTATGGATTCATTGTTAGAAAAGTGGCAAGAGATGTATTCTATTATAGAGCAGAACAGCATTAAAAAATGTAATTTTTCCTTCCATCACTAACCCATAACCTTAATAGCCAAATGTCCAAATAATGGGCAGCAGCCTATTAAGACTACTTGATTTATCCAGCAAGGACGTAAGGAGGTTTTTACAGAAACAAAATAAAGAGGCTACACTCGAATAAACTTTATAGCCTGCTGGTTCACTGTGTGTTAGAGGCAAGCAATATGCTGTGGGGAAATGCCATTAACAAGTACTGAAACATTAAAAGAAATAATTCCACAGCCCTATGTTCACTTGGTGTATCATTTCAAGCTGTGTATAATATTCCTGTAAGAACCTTACAAGGACTTAGAAAGTATTTGTCAGGATTTAGCGGGTTTTACAGAGACATTATCATATTTAAACTTCCTATGTCTAATTTCTAATGTCACCATAACATTTTATATTCATAATAGTACTCTGTCACAAAGTAATAATGCTTTTCAAGTATGTATTTTCTTTATGTATCATATAGTAATGCACAATCTGTTGCAGCTATATTCATCAGGGAGTATACTTTTTCTCATCTGCTTCATATACACTTAGAAATGTACTATTGGGCTACTTTCAGTTATTATTGCCATTTATTTTGCCAAGTCAATCTGTGCATCCTGCTCAGAGGGTCTCCAAGTAACAGCGAAGAGATGCCATGTATTCGTAACACACCCACATCCACACACTCGCTCTTACAATAACATACATTTTTTTTCTTGGCTGAATCAGAAATACCACTAGTGTTTTTGGCTGATTGTGTCACTTATTTTCTGCCTATGAGCCATGGTGAGAGGCTACTCAGTAGAGGCTGGAGATCCTGAAAAGCTGTTGTAAATTGAAGAAATGGAAAAGATGGACCATGGATGGATGGATGAATGACTCAATCACAGCAACATTACGGTCAAAGCAAACACAAAGCAGGCATCAGGCCTTACAAGGCAACAGCATGGCTAATTTCACACTATGGAGAGGTGCAATGCCAGATGTCACACACTTCAGCTACGCACTCACGTCATGCATTACAGAGAAGTTGAAGAAGGCATGTCTATACTTGCATGATGATTATATAAAGGAATTAGGTTAGGATAAAAGAACCTTGCAAATGCTACACTACATTTTAAGCGTGTTAAAACTAATGCTAAAAAAAGAGAGAGTATAATACTGTGCGACAAACGCCTGTACTATACAGTATGCTTAAATAAACAGGAATATTCAATATGCTAAATAAAATCAATAAGAGACAGACAGACACTAAATCAAGTTTTCTATTTTCTGAATTATAAAAGTAACATGACTGCAGTGTAGGGATGTAGTTAACTACATGTCCTCAATGTTCAAAAATGTTCTCTCCTTAAAACATACCGTCAGGCTGCCTGACTGAGGTCTTACCTGCCCTGGTTACTAAATCAAACACTGTCACATGCTTTGTCGCTTCAGTCGTACTACTGTGCAGCGATACGAGATTCCAGACTCAGACTGTGATCATTTTTCACAACACATTTGGATGTACAGGGTCTTCCCACAAGCATATGGAGCAGGCAGCCAGTGAGAAAAAGTAGCCAGCTGGAGGGTCCCCCCTGGAGAAAAATTTTGGCTCTACAAGCCCAAATTTGGTGGTCTCTTGCACATCGTAAATGTATATAGGATACATATAGTGAATTGTTGTAAAGGAGAATTTGGCTGCTTGTGCACTCACTCACACAGCTCCTGGTCAGTAAATAGCAACTGTGGGCAGTAAACAAGTTATGGCCCTGGAAGTAGGGGGCCAAAGGTATCAAGTTGAGGCATCTGAGTTGAGGAAACCAAAATGTAAAGTTAGTCCAGAAATACAGTTTATCTTTATGCATTGTATTGATATTGAATTCACATGAGGACTGTTGACATGTGACATGTTTTATCTTGTGTTTTAGAGTTATGTGCTTTTTTGCACACTTAGAACTGCTAATATCATATTTCTGGACGATTCACACAAGTCACCCAACTTTACGTGAAAAAAGTTTTTGCCAAAATTTGCCAAAAAGTGAGTTGTTTGCATACCCATAAAATTTCATATGTATTGAAACAAATACATATTCAGCATGGCTTCTATGTCAGTCCTAACATTTTCAAGTGAGTTATATGGAAAAAAACAAACACTAAACTGCAAAAATTCTGCATGGGGCTTATGTGGCAGTCAATGAGGCGTCTTCTGATGATCATTGCATTTAAATGTTGGTGTTTTCACGCTGCATTCACATTTACATTGCTCTGAAATAGCTATATCGATAGAGAGGCCATTTGGGAGTTGCCTGATGCATTAAAATAACATTTGAACCGAATGTGTCTTTGCTGAACTTTCTTGTTCTCCACTATACACTGTAGTGACTCTGACATTTTTCACTCGCACTGATCCCCTCACCCACTGCTCCATTTGAGAACAAGTAGTAAAATCCCTTGTGCTGCCCTTTTTTCACCCCTCCATTTCCATGGCCTCGTCTCTCTGTCCTTTCCTCTTTCTCCTTATCACCTCGCCTCTCATCTATGACAGGACACAGGAGAACGGCTCCCAGGTCCTGATCTGTATCTCTGTAACGCTCTCTCTAGCCCTACTACCTCTTTTCCTCCCCTCCTCTCCTCCCCTCATGACTCCCTCCCTCCCTATATCTGTGCTCTGGTCTGTGCTCTGCGGCTCTTCGTCCATATCAGAACAGAAACACACCCTGATTCCTATCTCTGTAGAATACACAACACAAGACGTCCAGCAAATGATATTCACTCTCAGTCTTTCTTTCTGTCCACGTCGCTGTGATGTAAGTCTAAGTGTGCATATACTGTATATTCCCTGTGATTTCAGCCTCTTGTCCCTGTGGGGAAGAGGAAGTAAAACCCTGCATTATCAGTACAGAAGAGGTGCTCTGAGAGGCAGAGACAGATAACAGCTAATAGTGGTCACATGCACATTCAGAAACACACATTTATTTGCAGTATGCACATATCTCTCCTGCTTAAACAGCGCAAGCAGGTCCATCCATATTCAGTGGAACATTGTAGACAATATGATATGAGCTGATATGTGAAAGGTACTCGAAGGCAGGTGTGGATGGCACCCTTTTAAAAAACTGTCAATTGAAAGTCATCTCACTTTTAAAGCCTCTTATGCCGCAGAGTGCATAGGAATTTTAATGGATATGGAAATTTGTAAGGTCAAAAATTATGTTTGTGCTTGAGGCTGTGTGCATGTAAGTGCTCCCTTTTCTCCACCTTCACTGTTCTCTGCACTTATGTTGGTCTTGTGTGTGACTCACATGCAAAACAACAGTACCAACAAGCGCACACTCACACACAAATATGTAGAGACACACAGGTGCTCTGGATGTTGTGGTCCTGTGCTCCGCATCGCTGGCTAGTTGCCAGGGTGACACCCCAGCGCAGGGTTAGGAAACAAACAGCCCATAATATAATTGGAAACTGTACGACATGACAACACTGCATGACCTGTCCTGTTACCCTGGAGACCTCCATCCATCCCACCGTATTCAGCTGCACTCGTCTCCTCCTCTCTGTAAGGATGGAGGCTTGTGATTGGTGGCTGAGGTGCTGCTACTCATGGCAATAAAAGAAAATTGAAGGAAAGGTTCAGATTATTTGAAGTGGGGTTGTATGAGGTGCTTATTGATGGTCATTGTATTACCTACAGTAGATAGAGGTCATTATGCACCCAGTCTGGAGAAGCAGAGAGGAGTACCAGCAATGGAAGCGAAGCAATGAACTGCTGTGGACAGGGTCGGAAACCAAAGATATTTTAGCCACTTAAAAATGGCCCACCTAAAAAAAAAAAAAATCAATCAGAATATTTTCACCTGGAAAGCCACCGTTATAGAAGCCAAATATTACTCTTTCCAAACTCCATAGCTGAAATCAATCATTTCGCCGACAGAGTTTGGTTGGTTTGGAAAGAGTGATTTCTGGCTTTTATAACAGTGGTTCCCCATAGGAAAATACTGTCTTATGGCAAAGTAAAGTTGTGAAAATATTCTAAATATAGCATACACATAACTAATATAGAATTTTTTTAGGTGGACCTTTTTTCAGTGGCTAAAATATGTTTTGTTGCCGACCCTGTCCACAGCAGTTCATTAATTAGCTTCAATGCTGATGCTCCTTTCTTCTCCCTCTTCAATCTGGGATGTGTCGACCAGCATCTACTGTAGCTAGTACACCGACAATCTACAGTATAAGTAACTCATACAAACACACATCAAATAATATGAACTATCCCTTTAAGACATAAAAAGAAATTCATGAAGATGAAAGCTATTTTTGGCTCCAAGAAAAAAAAAAAAGATGGTTTCATTTGAAAAAAATAAAAAATGTTCTAAAGGCAACTTTTGCTGATTAAAAAAACATTAATTGCTCTCAAAACTGAATTGCACAAGCTGGAATTCCTGCAAGCCAAATATATTTCGAGAAACACTGACTTGGTGTAAAAGTGTGAATTAGAAAATATACATGAAAAAAAGGTTCAGACAGAGAAATATCTCCTGGTGGCTGTGTCCTAGATTAACGCCGAAGCATGACTGCAAGAGTGTTGAGCGACTGAGAGAGCTTATTTGTGTGTGTGTGTGTGTGTGTGTGTGTGTGTGTGTGTGTGTGTAGGTGTGTTTGCTTATGTGTGTGTTTAGGCCTATGTATGAGTGGTGTACGGTGAAAACTCCAAGGCGCTGCAGCCAGAGCTAGCTCACACTTGCAAAGGGGTTTAATCTCCAGGCCTAATAAGGATCAATGTAAATGCAGAGTGATACTGTTCTTTCCAATGACAGGACCTGCCACCAAGCTGAGAGGATCACCCGACACTCCTCCCACTCAAACCAACATTCACACTTCTCCAAAGCTGCACAGTCCAACAGTTCTGTTTGTCTACTTGTGCGTATGTGCGTGCATGTGTGAAGTCAACCAATACAGATGAAGTATAAGATTACTTATGCAACAGCAAACACATTAAGATTCTCAACAGCTCTCATATCAGATTGTCTGTATCAGTGTCATGTTTTTATACACCTACACATGAAGCAGGAGGGAAGCCGACGCTGCATGCTAATGCAGGCTACAAAACAATACTAATAATATCAGATTCAGATCTCTGCCCTGAAAGGTAGGCAAGATATGTGCAGCAATATTAAGAGACCACACACACTATAAACAGCAGACAGATCATATCAGACAGTAAATATGGCAGATTATCGTTACAGCTCAACAGTCTAATGTAAAGGGTTTATCCAGGCAAACTGCATGAGCCTTAATGTGCCCTTCATGTGTTTGTGCATGGAAAGGGCTAATATAGAGTTACCAGACACACACGGCTCACCTTTCACTGGGTATTTAAGTCGTTGCTTAATCCTAGTCTTTATTTTTGCCGACTTATTCTTTGATTACACGCTAAATGTATATTGCACAAATGTAAGGCTAAGCCCATTATCCTGAAAACAAAAGGCCACTGCTTCATAAATTGCTTAAAGGCAGAACATGCTGCATTGTTCGTAAACTCACCACTCAGAGTTGGCCCCTCCTCCCTGGCTAAATAAACAAGAGAGACCTACAGACTGATTTAAGATAGTGTGCGGCATTAGCGAAAAAACAACCTCAGTCTGCTCTGCCTGTGTGTGTGTGTGAGTGTGTATATCTCTTTCTGCAGCTCTCACAGACAGAAAGTAGAGGAGAAATGAAGAATGCGGTCTAAGTGTCGGTAGCTACGTTTTATGTTTTGCCGCGAAACATGAGAAAATAAGAAAACAGACACAGAATCCACAACACACACACTAGTAGGTTAGGAATGACGATTTAGAGGGATTTTGTGCATATGAGTCTATAAAATGTTTTTTGCAGGAAATACTGCATTAAGTTGTTTTAAAGCATAAAGTATTTTTCCATGTGGGAAATGTTGTGTATTTTATTAATTGTACTTGGCAGATGACTTTGGTATTGTTACCAAAATCATCTGCTGACATCAAAACATTTCCAACCCTACCCAGCATCAGGTTTAGCATTTGCTAGCAAGCACGTGCGTGCGCGCACACACACACACGCCCACACCCACAAACACACACACCTAGACACACACAGTTATCCACTAGAAAAATATTTGGGACCAGTTTTCCATCATCTCTCAAAGGAGAGCCACATAAAGCGACTTTGAGAAAAACAATTTGTAACACAAAAGCACCACATAAAAGCATTTACAGAGTTTTGCCAGCTGCATTAATTTATTCTTTGGCTGGTGGGGACAGTGGAACAAGCTGAAAACACAACACTGACATATCATTGCCTTAAAGCTGTTCTGGTGAAAGCGTTAGCAAACAGTTACCTATTTATTTACATCCAGCAGATACGGAGCAACATTCATTTGTTCCTACTTGTTAGACTTTAGCTGATAAATGCCTCACTCTGTTCACAAGCCAGTCACTAACTTTCTCTCTTTACTGTTTGGTGCTCAACAGGTGGCGAACAGTGGGTTTTTGGAGCTTTCTTGCTGATAACAGCCACCTGCTGTAGAGCTGGATTGTAATTCTCTGTGTCTTTGTTACTAAAACGGATCCATTTTACATTACACATAAATATTTGATCCATTTTATTATTCATAAATAAGTTGATTAGAGTAGCTTTAAAGAATACTCTATACACTGTAAATTAAATTAAACTTAGATTTTCTAGTTTATTTATTTACAAAATACTTAAGCGCAACAAACAAGTTCTCTAAATGTCAGTCTTTTGACTTGAAATGATGAGTTGAATGAATGTACTACACAAAGTTCAATCAACTCATTAAATTAAGTCTAAAGAAACATGACCAGCATATCAGCAGACTTCCCAGCATGCATTGTGTGAGAGTTAAAACACCCCTGAGACCCTTCTTTTTTATAGTCAGAAGAAAACCTATGTAATGAAAACTCTGTTTTGTTTGTAGTATTCATCAGTGTGACTGAATAGTTGTTGGTGCAACTTAATATCTTAAGCTTATTGAACATGTTTTCTTGAATGCAACTAAATTAATATCAAGTTTGTTTCTGAATCATTACAAAAATTACCTTGACTTGTCTTTTCAGATTCAGTCAACTTATAATTTTAAGGCAGTCCCAACACAAACGTTTTTTAAAAGTTACTACAAGGAGTTTTAACTGGTTATAAAACAGTCTCAATTTAATACTGCTGCCTCTATATGGCAGGAGAAAACAAGACCATCCATAAGAAGACTATTATAGGACTATTAAAGGCTATTTCCCTAGTTATTCTTAATGTCTGCCACCTGGTCAGATTCCAAGTGAAATCAGAAAAAACAAGCTCATATTTACATTTTCCCAGAGAAAATCACAGCTATACATAATTTTATGTTTAACGTTATATTTTGTGGTTATGGTGGTGGGAACACTAACAATTTGTCCACAGTTGCCTCAACACAATATGAAAATTCTTTCTATTTGTTTTAAGTTAAAGCAAAATGTTATATTGTGTGTAATATTTTCACAGTGTACTCCAAGCACAATAAATTCAGAGTTTAATGCAATGAACAACAAAAGGTGTTAGATATGTGTTAATTCCTAATTTTTAAATGCAGTCAGTTGTGTACGTTCAAACTTTGCCAGCTTGTTTCACCACACATTTGCACTCCATTGGTGTGAAGTAATTTGAAGTTTCATCTGCAGCGTGGTATAAACAGGTGCTAACTTTACACCAGGCACTTGGTAAATGTGCGCTCAGCCTGACTCTGTCCCAATCCATTAAGCCAAGCGCCACTTCAGCTTAACTGCCCTCGGAAAGACCTGGCCTCAATAATGTATACAGCCATACAAGCCTCTATTACTCACAATTAATAATACATGGACTGCCTGGCCGGCTATCCCCATCTCACTATTCTTTCCTTCTCCCCATCTCTGCCTGTTAACGATGATGGGCTGCACCATCTGGCACTGAGGAGAGGCCAGGGGCTTGGGGGTGGAGGAGGAGGAGGAGGAGGTAGTGAAGTTCACGGAAAGTGTGGAGTTATACACACAACTTTGTTTAACAAGAAAAAAACCAAAACATCTGAAAACTATTTTGAGAAGAGACGCTGCAGTGACCTTTTCGTGATATCAATAGCAGACAATGTTCATTTCCTTACAAATGAATGCATGAGAGAAATTAAATTTGGACATGTAGCTATTCAGGGACTGTGGGCGTATTAACTGCGCGTGTATGAATGTGTATCTAAACTGCACTAACTGTTGAGAAGGTCAGCCATCACATTCTATCAGCTTTACTTGTGCTGCTGCCCATTGCTGCAAGAGACTCGCTGTGCTCTAATGATATTATCCAGTCCTATGTTCTCTCTCCCGCTCACTATCACTGAATCTCCCTCCATATATCTGTCTCTCCCTCTCTAACTGTGTTTGTCTGTGTCCCACTGCCATATGGTGCACGGACAGATGCTCTATGAGCCTGTCAAGTTAACAAGTAGTGGTCCCTTATGACAAGTAGTACAGAGTCTTCAGTGTCAACTGTGACAAACATGCAAGTCCCTCAGGATCAGACAAGTCACACTCTACAAATGTTGCAAAAAAGCAAAAAAGAGTCAACAAAAACAGACCAAGGTGATGCCCTGTTCTGTCCAACCAACAGCCCAAAACCCTGCAGTCCAAACAGTGAGTTGGAGCCATATTAAATTCTTGAAATCCTACCGTGTATGGTTGAAGCAAGTTGTTTCCCACTGCCCCCTCCTCCCCAAACTCGAGGAGGCTCAGGCAGGAGTCCCGCACTGTAAGCTGATCAACTGTATATAACTCCAATTGCCAACTGTGTGTCAATGTCAAGCTAAGCCTGACAACACTCAATTTATATATATACATGTATCATCGGCTCCTTCTAAAAGATTATTAACTATTGACTATTGGGTTTATAAAGAGTGCAGTCTAGATCTCGTCTATATGAAAAAAGCCCAGAGATAACTCTGGTATGATTTGGTGCTATACAAAAAAATTGACTTGACTTATGTGACTTTACAGAAAACTCTACATTTCCGTAAATATGAGGTACACAAATCATCACTACAACCATTTGGTCAATTCCATTAATCTCAATCCATTAACGGGTAAGAAAAAAGTAAAGGGCATGATTTTAGTGTTTGTCTGGGGAACTTTAGCTCCAAAAGAAATATTATCTTATGTGGTGTTCCCCAGGAGCACATTTCAAGCCCTTTATTGTTTAATCTGTACTTGTTGCCCCGGGCCAATTTATCAAGAGACACAAAGTGTGTTACCATAATGACACACAATTATACGTTCCCCTGTCCCCCTGATGATCTGAGTCCTATTGATACACTATTTGAATGCATCAAGAATATTGAAACTGGATGTTGAGTAATTATTTTTTTTTACAGTTAAAGAATAACCAGACAGAAATCCTTGTTATTGGGGCAAAGGATAACACACAGGAAATCTCTTTTAATTTCTCACAACTGTCTCTGGAAAGCAGCTCACAGGTTAGAAACCTTGGTGTTGTCCACACTGACCTCACTCTCCAGACCCATATTAACAATATAGTTAAAATCTGATTTTACCATTTAAGAAATATTGCCAAAGTCAGGAGCTTTTCATTCCAGGATGACACTGAAGATTTAATTTCCAGTCAGCTAGAGTTCCTGCTCACAGGAATATCCAAAAAGCACCTTGATCGACAGCAACTACTCCAGAATGCAGCCGACAGAAAAAAGATATCTAACATTTAACACCTGTGCTGAACTTATTACACAGACCCCCAGTAAGCCCACTAGACCCCTCAGGTCGTCTGGAACAAGTTTCATGGGTCTGAAATGTGCTATATAAGTAAAGTTTTGTTTGCTTACTTGCATAATAGCAATTTGTGATGAAACTGATCTGTGATCTGGGTGTACTATTACTGTTATAAGTGAAAATTTCAGCATGTCTTAATCATGAACAATACAGTAATTCCATGCATCAGATATGCTGACTTCCTCCAGGCCTGCTTTGCATTTCATTTAAGATGAGAGGTTTGGGTGGTTATGGTTTGGGATGTGAGGCATCACCTGGGAGGTAAGAAGGAGGGCAGAGAGGAGCTGGTGAGTAAACGAATGAGTGAAGACGGATTCATGATCGATCCATGTGATAGTGGTGGACAAATACAAGTAGCTGAGGAATGGAGGCCCAGTAGAGAAACGGACAAGGAGCTGCCTGAAGTGTTGGACAGAGGAGGTGGAGAGTACAGTAAAGGCCTGAACGTTGTTCTTCTGTCAGAGATGGAGTGTGATTAACAGCAGCTGAAAAAAGGTTGTCCGCTCAGGGCCCTGACATCACTCACTCTGCTTCACACACACACACACACACACACATGACTCAGGCAGTCACTCAAGCAGCACTCTGGGAAATGAAGCGGCCAATTCTCAGAACAGAGTGACCTTCTCCCACCATGCAAGAGTGAGAATCTGTCCCAGGTAGTTGCTTTGATGATGACGATGCCAGCGCTGTTGTTGCTTTTGTCATTGTTACTGCAACTCTGATCAATACATTTTCTTTACCCAACAGAATGCTGAATATCTAAGCACACAAAGCATTTACAGTGGAGATATAATTCAAATACAGCTTCAAGCAACTTCTCCAGCTAAACAGAAAAAGAAGTCTTCTCTGGAGGCAAATCATACCTACTGTGTGTGTGTGTGTGTGTGTGTGTGTGTGTGTGTGTGTGTGTGTGTGTGTGTGTGTGTGTGTGTGTGTGTGTGTGTGTGTTGATGTAGGGAAGCAGCAACGGAGAAAAAAAAAGATGGGAGGTCAAGGCTAACTGGACAGTCAGAAATGCCAGTGTCTACCCTCTACAGCGTAACCCTGACAGCTGTAAAGAAGATACAAGCGGACATCTAATAATGCAAATACCAAAGGTTCACTGGCCTTTACAGCCTGAGGGCACGCTGTCTGTTACCACTCGCATTTACACAGGGGGGCACGCTGAGGAAAAAAAAAAAGAGAAACATGCTGAGGATGCTGCATATGCCGCACACAGACATCCTATTGATATCTTTCTTTCTGTGTCATACTTTTCTTTTTCTATTTCTACTTTTCTATCCTGCAGCTACCGACAACAAATCATATCTCTGTATGACTTCCTCTCTCTCATCTGCCATTTCCGTTCGCTCCGTCCACCTGCACTAATGGATAACACAAGACAAATTACAGCCCCGAGGTCAGTGTGTGCGTCTGTGTGAGTGAGTATGAGTGTGCACACTGGGAGTGTTCATGTGT
>JAJHUR010100315.1:0-10983 GCA_027495735.1 Lutjanus campechanus | reverse complement strand
GTTGCTCTGTGTACACTGTGTGTAGCAAGTGTTGCTCTGTGTACCGTGGCGAGCAGTACATGGTTGCTCTGTGTACACTGTGTGTAGCGAGTGTTGCTCTGTGTACACAGTGTGTAGCGAGTGTTGCTCTGTGTACACTGTGTGTAGCGAGTGTTACTCTGTGTACATGGTGTGTAGCGAGTGTTACTCTGTGTACGGTGTACACCTGGGCATACGTCATATGGAAGTACCGGCTTTATTGTTGTAATAACGCAGAATTCTGCTACGGTGTGACAGAAGCTTTAATTTTATTATTTTCAGTTTTCACTCACAGTTTTGTTATGTTTGTTTAGGCAACAAAACTACTTGTTTAGGTTCAGGATAGACTCTCAAAATGCTTTGCTCAACAGAGACTGAGGACAATCTCCCAGCTTTCATTGCTGGGTGAAAACAACTACTGTAATTTGACTGGTGGTCAGTACAAAGGTCTGAGGTCTTTCCCAGTTTATACACATAAAATAATAAAAATGTATAGCTTCAGAGCTATTGGGAGCACAAATCGCCTCCAGTCAGGAAAACAATTATGCTATGTCTTTGGTGATCAACAATCAGCATCGTTATTTAGAAAAAAAAAATAAAGAAAAAGGGGTGGAAAGTGTATGAACAACCCCACTGAGGGGCCATAGGTGTTATTTCCCGACATACAAAGCTACCGTATTTAATCTCCTGGTAATATATTTCTCACTTTTTCCTTTTTTTGTTGTCTGTTCACTGTGACGTTATATTAAACTAATCCATCCATCCAATGTCCGTAACCACTTAACCTGACAGGTTGCGGCAGGGCTGGAGCCTATCTCAGCTGCCATTGGGCGAGAGGCGGGTTACACCCTGGACAATTCTCCAGCTCATCACAATGCTGACACATAGAGTCACTAATTAACCTATTATGCTGAATGTCTTTGGACTGTGGGAGGATGCTGGAGTTCCTGGAGAGAACCCACGCAGATATGAGGAGAACATGCAAACTCTGCACAGAAAGGCTCTGCCCCAGCCACAAACTCCACAGCCCACCAGCCGGCTGAGGTATTCAAACTCAGAACCTTCCTGCTGTGAGGTGAAAGTGCTAACCACTGCACCACTGTGCCACCCTAGTAAACCCATTACATCCACTGATGAGCCAGTCCAAATAGGGCAGCCCTTCATATTGAAGTGGTGACACTGTGAGGAGAATGGGGACAGCACATCATTTCTGGTAAAATGTGTCCTTTGAAAAACTGTAAGGGGCGTAGGTTTGTTAGCTGTCAGTCTCGCCGCCCTTCAAGCAACTGTTTTGTGTTTAGAAAAACCCAGGTGGAGAAATACGCAGAGAAATGTCTGAAATATATTTTTAAAAAGAAATAAATTTATTAAAACCATATATTACCATATAAACACAACATATTTTCGAAGGAAATGTATAAAAGACATCAGTGAAATGTCACTTAAAACAAGCTTAATCTTTTCCTGTATTTTTGTTTACCATTGGTTACAGGCTAAACTGTGATGGCACAGTAGTCAGTGAAAATGTGGAGAGTTAAAATCCAATCGTGGCTCAAAGCTGGAACTATTACGACTAGAAGTGCAGATCAGAGGGAGAATATTTCAAGCAGTCATGTTGAAAATGAAGTAGACGACTGTGAAGTGAGTACAAGTGGCTACTTAAGAAGCCCCAGTCAGGCGTCAACAGGACCTGCTGGCAGTAAATGGCACAAAACATTAAAGACGTTATGAGTCACCTCAAATTTGGATTCAGTTATTAGGAATAAACCTGCCTCCTATGAGAACTGTCTGTAGGGTAGGCCTACGCTATCGTTCATAATGACAGAGAGTTCAATATTTTCTGAGGTGGTACGCGGTGTAAAAAGTTTGAGAACCCCTGACCTAGATGATCGGTACGTGCAAGATCTTCGTCTTCTAGTATCGTGAGACTAGGATTAGGAAATGATCATGGTTTGTCTCTGCCATGTGGGTATTTACACCCCGGGAGCATTGTTGGCAACTGACACCAGGGTGCTAATAGAATCTGCCTTGATTATTTCTGGCTGGACAGCAGCTTTATCTCCAACATTAAAACCCTGGTAAACATGCAGACAAAGACAAGAGAGAGAAATTGGCAGCTACATTTTACTCAGGATACCAACAGTTTTACAAGCTGAGCATTCATTTATGCTGAACCTTTTCTTTTTATACAACTAAAACCCACTGATGAGCAAGCGCAGTGGTGTGTTTTTATCTCACTTTAAATGCCGCCTTGCACTATTTCCATTAAAACAAAAATGTGTTTGTGTCTGTTAGTTACACGAGACTCATAGACCCAACACAGATGAACAAAGGACACAAAAAATAAAGTTTATTGCAGTATTTTGACATTCATATCTGTGCATTTCATGGGACAGTTCAGTAGTAGGTGCAACAACAACAATGCCAGACCTGACACCTGACAAGAACCTCAGTAACTTGGTCTATTTCAGAATTATTTTTTGTTATTTTATTGACAAGAGAGGAGGGCGGAAACTTTTAGTCTGTGTGGTTGTGCCACTGTGGGCAACTATTTAAAATGCCACTTACATCACCATCGAGCTATGCTGGTTATTTTTCTTCCTGAGTAAAAACCAACATCCGGGCTGAATGATCAACCTGCTCATGTGCCACTGGTGAACAAATGTGTTGGTTTAACTCTGCATAAAACATGAATAACACACATAAAAAAATATCAACATGTGGCACTGAGAACATAAATCAATACTTTGTCTGACAAATCTTTTAAAACATCAGTAAGCACCTGCCAGAGGAGAACTTCAGAGAGTGGAAAACAGCAGTGAGAGATAGTGTCAGATAGTTGTTGTGTAAAACTCGTACGTCAGAGTCAAACTGTCACAATACAGTAAATGGAAAATCACACCTGGGACCTGTGAACATACAGTACTGTGGAGCCGGTAAAGGACCTCTTATCTATAAATAAAATGTCAAAGTTTGCTTTCACCAATGATTCTTAGTTTTGTTTATTTTAACACTGGAAAGGTGATGAGTCAAACCTGATAAACGCAACGCTGAAAAACACTGAACCAAAATGGTGAAAATTACTAATCCTGAAACTCAAAGGGAGCGTGTCAAGACTCCACGCCTCCTCATTTAAGATAAAAATATTGATAAGCGAGTCAGAGATCTCAGAGTTCAGCACTGGAGTTCAGATTTCATCTGGAAAGAAAACTTGAAGCAAAAACAGACAGAATTTCATTTTTTCATTTTGAAATAAATGTCAGTGATCTTTGAAGACTAAAAGGCTCTGACTGACCTTTTTCACAGAAGCCATTTTGACATGAAATAGTGGGGTAAACACAGGTGTTACAAATGATGGTAATTAAGGTGCCGTTCCATTTAGTGTTGCAGAGCCTTTCCAGTGAGTTAATAATTATTGATTATAATAAATTCAAAGTAATGTTGCTTTTCCCACTACTTTCTTACTACTTTGCAAACTTCCAGGAACACACAGGATACGTCAGAGAGTGAGGAAAGAAGTCGGCAAATGTGGCTCATCGTGACATGACTTAAACTTTAATTTTACCTCGTCCATGAACATTCATTGATCCCCGAGTCATGTCAGGTAGATTTTCATCAGCTATGGTGGTTGTTAAACAGTGAAAGCAACAACTCCCATGATCACACGCTACTTCATGACATCATCAGACTACTCCCTTTATGATTGCTTTAATGTGAGTAGACCCCCTTGTGATGTTTACCTTATAATTTCATGTTAAAATGGCTGCCATGAAAAAGGTCTATTCCCTGAAAAAAAAGAGATAATATCTTGTCAGTCATCTGTCATCCATCTTCACCCTCAGATATGCATTTACAATCTGGAGACACTGATCAAATCAAATCAAATCAAATAAACTTTATATGATAACTACAGTACAGTACTTTAGCTTTATTGTAGCTTAAATAACAAGGGTATATTTTTCATTATTATCAACAAATCCCACAAAAAGAACAAAAACCTGAGTATATTAATCTGCCTCTACGTACTTTCTGATTTCCCTACCCTGTCGGTGGGACAAGGGTCATTGAGCTGCAAAAAACAGCT
Source organism: Lutjanus campechanus (assembly GCA_027495735.1). NCBI lineage: Eukaryota > Metazoa > Chordata > Actinopteri > Lutjaniformes > Lutjanidae > Lutjanus > Lutjanus campechanus. The sequence goes on along the minus strand of JAJHUR010100315.1, from coordinate 6,881 downwards.
CAAAAGCTTATTTGTCATGAGGAAAGTGTTACATGTGTACGGTAATGTTTAATTCTGTGTTTAATCTCTTGAATGGAGCTGCCCAAGGATGCAAAATGAATTTCTGACAATAAAGTCTTATCGTATTGTATTGTATTGTATCATATCGTATCATATCGTGTCGTGTCGTGTTGTATCATATCGTCACTTTTAAAATATATATTTAAGACATAGTTTAGATTTTTTAAGTGGGCATGTATGAGGTACTTATTTACAGTCAGTGTATTACTTACATTTGGCAAAAATAGTAACTTAACCTCACAGAAATCAGTAGTTACTGGTCTACCACTGGGTGGCTGAAAGAAGTTTTGCTGCTGACACCGTCCTAGAGTCCTGCGCCAAGTACCCGCAAAAACGTTGCGTGGGCGCGGGTAAAAATGAACTAATTGCAGGTGAATAGCAGGCGAGAACCATAACATAATACATACAAGACAATAATATGCTTTTCCCCTAGTGAAATCAGAAATGAAAATGATGCAGTATTTTTAAAATTTATATCCATTAATACAGTAATACTATGCCTTTGACCTCACATCCTGCCAAACAATGTGACAGCATTTGATCTGACAGTGATGTGGGTTGGCTGACAATTAGCCAGCAAAGGATACCAAACTGTGGACAATACATCGTCAACACAAGGTCAAGTCGGATGTTGATGATGATTTTTGTGCGTAGTAACATCATCAGCAGCTTTGCTCCTTGTAAAAAGTTTTAAAATCACAAGGGAAACACATCGATAGCCGCAGGAGAACAGGCGCTACGCCAGTTGAGATCACAGGTGAGTGACGAGTGAGTGATGCATAAGTACCTCATAGAAACTCACTTCAAAGACTGTAGTTTTTAGTAAATGTTACTCAAGAATAAATATTGCATTTTGGGGGACTTTTTTTAAAGTTATTTTATTTGGCCATTTGTGCCTTTATAGGATAGTGCAGCTGAAGAGTAGACGGGAAACGGGGCAGAGAGAGAGGGGATGGCATGCAGCAAAGGGCCGCAAGCGGGAGCCAAACCTGCGGCCGCAGCAGAGGACTAACAGCCTCTGTACATGGGTCGGACACTCTACCAACTGAGCTAAACGTCTGCCCCTGGGGGACTATTTTTAGTGAGTATTTATACATACATGGTGAATGTTTGTCTCAAATGACAGTACCTATGGTTGTCATAATGAAAGAACATCTTCACCAGTGAAACAAAGGCACATTTATGTGCATTTGATAGATTTTAGACAACAATTGAGCCCTATGGCACAGAGGAATAACATATATCTGACTGTTAGCAGGATCAATTTGTTGTTGGTTTTAGTCTTTTTATGGCATTTGTTAACAACAGCAAAAATAAGTTTTAGTGACCAGATGACCAAAATGAAAAACCAAACCAGTCAAAAAGTCCTTACTGTAACATTATGTGCACTGGTTTGTGGTTTGCACAGCAACTGTCTCAACACTTCAATCTCAAGACCACTGATAATAAAGTGACACCTACATATATATCAACAGAGACTCCTCCTCTCTTCGCTCATATTGCAAGGACCCTTTATAGGCTTGAAGGACTCATTATTGTTTCATAAAACCTATTGATCACACTTATTAGAAGTACATTTTTAGATTGCATAAGTCATCTTGAATACCTTTACTCAAACCAAGAAAGACAAGCTGCTTTACATTTAGCTGTACGTCACGCTCGTCTGGTTTCTGGGAGGTAACTGACAGCAGCGTACTCTGTATCACTCGGATTAACCTCCAGAACTACCGAAGGTCTCTTGGGAAAGTCCAGGACGCTGTAGACCAGTGAGTTCGAAGTAACGTTCGTGGATGCCTCAACTGTTTCCTGCAAAGACAATAAGAGTCGAGCTGAAGAATTACCATAGATGATTTAAATACTTGCTGTGATATTTGCATGAGGGAACACGAGGGGGGAATATGAGTTTGTTCTTACTTGAACTGTGAGATTCGAGCTTGGTTGCCGTGGTGCTTGTTCTGGTTTGTCTGTATAAGAGGCAAAACAGGTGAAATATTGAGTCAGTCAGACAATTAATCGACTTCAAGTCATGGATTTATCACTGATCAGTGTTTAAAGGTCTGAAAAGTTTGATATTAGTCAAATGGAAGAAAATGCAGTTGACATTAAAAATATAGTTCCTCACATTAAAGGTAAAAATAAATAGTGAATAAATAGTTCAGATCAATATTACACTAATTCCTGGATTTCTCTCACTAAAGTTTGTTATCATCATGCAGGGGACTGCCCCTGACAGTCGATTATTTTAAAACAAAAAGCCCATCTGTCATCTCAAAAACAAAATTTCACTGCTTCAAAGGCCCGTTGTTTTGAAAATGCACACTCTCCCTGGAGTTTTTTGCCCTTGAAATCATAGTGTATTTAAATGCAGACGAAGTCAGGTGACCCTCATTGTCATGGTAACAATAGTCATATGACCTTCCCCAATCAAGATTTTATCTTAATCGATTTGTTTTTTTTAAATTAAGATCCCACCTGAGGGTCTGAGTATGACTTTACTCTTTGAAACACCGAGCAGTGCATATGCCAGAGACCCATTTAACGAGCAGGTGGAACACCAGTCCTTAAAACCAGGTCGGTTAGGTGTAGGGAGAGGTCATGATTTGGGTTCAGATGAATCATAGATACACCAGTTGGCACTTTTGCCTCAGTGCAAGAAGGTCCTGGGTCTGAATCCCAGTTAGGGCACGGCCCTTCTGTGCAGAGCTTGCATGCTCTCCCCATGCTTGCCCATCTTTATTTGTTTATTTGTCAATTGGATCCCCATTAGTTGGTGCCAAGGCAGCAACTATTCTTCCTGGGGTCCATGTACAAAAATATTCACATTACAAAATTAAAAACAAGATACAATACAATACAACAACAACAAAAAAATACACAAGATCACCCAACCATCGCCCACCCCTACCCTCTACCTCACCCTCCAGATTCCCTCCCACCCCATCAGAAACGTATATGCTGGGTAAATTCTCCAGTCAGTACCACTGACCAATGCTTTGGCTTAGAACTCGAGTTGGTCCTCGGGTGCTGCACAGCGGCTGCTCACTGATCCCAACACTTGTTAAATACATTCACTAAATCTCACTGTACATTGTACTTTGTATAACTGTATATGTGACAGTTAAGTTGACCTTTGGTTATGTGTGTAAGTTGGTGATACTAGAATGTGAGTTTTCGGAACAGTGGGCCTTTGGAGCAATGGGTGTTTATTTTTGAGATAACGGGCTGTCAGACAAATAAGCTTTTGATCCAGTGGAACATTTTTTGGACTTTAAGGGTTTTAAAATTATGGGCTGTGAACAACGCCATTGCACCATCATGTATGTATAAAGATCTTTGAGAATACCTTTGACAACTGCTTATTTTTGTTTTTATATTTCTTTTTTTGGACAAATTAAACAAAAAACATGCAAAATTTTAATTAGTGAGCTTTAGAGGTGCAGATTTCTTAACTTTGGACAGAGCCAAGAAAAGCTGTTTCCCACTGCTTCTAGACTTTATGCTTGAGGCTGAACGAAATGTCTCCTGACTTCAAGTCTGTATTTAACACACAGGCATGAGAGTCATATATATCTTCTTATCTAACTCTCTGCAAACTTGCTAATATCAGTAAACCTGTTACTGATGATACATGCTTCTGCCAAAGCAGTAAAATGTTTTTGTGTTTATCAAATATCAAAGTTTATCAATTAAAGAAAAAAAATCCTAAAACAAATTACATTTTATTGCTATTTATTATGTTATACTTTGATTAACTCAGACTTAGCTAGATGCAGACGAGTAGGCCACAGTTTATCTGCACCATCTGTCAGTTTGCTTTGTTGTTCATAGGCGCATGTGAGCAACGCTATCTGTGGACAACGGTTGGACCAGGTTACCATGACACGATGCAGGAGCGCACAGTCAGCAAAAGCCTGCATTTGTGTACACATACGGGAAATCATCAGTGTGGTTTCTGAGGTCACAGGGGATGTCAAAATATTTCAGAGAGCTGATGTTCCTACTCAAAGTAGGCCAGAGGGGGTTGTCTCTGAAGTGAAAGCGTATTGGTAATAGTGAACAAATAATGCGTTTCTTCTTTCCACCCACCGCTGAGTGATAGTAGGCACCGAGGAAGACTTCTTTTCAAAAGCTGTGAATCATCACATGTATCAGAAGGATGTGAAACTGCAATCTGGTTTGCATTTTTTGAGCGTCTAACCACACAATTGCACATTTTTTCCACAGAATAACAATTATTCTTTGCATCTTAAGTTCGTTAGCATGAAAGATGTAGAAACTACTACTGACTACAGCCCAAAACAGAAAATTTAACACTGAACTGTCTTTGGGTTTAAAAGAATCCCAGTGATAATTTATTTAGATTTAGAATAGAAAGGATCAGTGTAACTCAATGTTTTGACATAATATCCCTGAGAACCCTGAATTATCAGTTATGGAAGACAAGTAACACAGAAACAGAAGAAGAAGAGTATTTTTAGACCTACCGTTGGTTCTTATGAGACACCAGATCAAACCTGGAAGCACTGCAGCCAGCAGCACGATGGGTGAAACCAAAAGGACGATGGAGATGGGAGTGGAACTTCCACTCTCTTCAGTTGCTGTCGGGATGAAAGTCTGCCAGGGAGAAGCTGTGGGAGTGAAAAGGAAATTATGAAAATATACACTCAGTGATGTTGTGGTGATAATTATTCAAAAGATAGTGAATTACTGGTACATCTCAATGGAAACTGTATTGGTTGACTGCATTTTCCTGTACAGTTAGACTAAAATTGTACAGTCATATTCATATTATATAAACAGTAATGTTAAGACACAGATATCTTTGACTGACCACCTTAGCAGCAGACATTAAACAAGCACAGACACTATTACACTGTGGAGTGCCAAATAGCATGTTTTAGTAGCTCTAAGTGATTGTTATTCTATATTTTTCTTATTGTCAATTATTTTAAAGTTTGGTAATTGCATAAATCAGCTGGGTACCATATTATTTTGTCATGCTAACAGCATGGCTCTACGACAGGAGTGTTGCATGTGACAAAAGAAAACAATATATGATTTAATTAATAAATCATGAAAATAAAAGGTTGAGTATGACGTCACTCTGTTGTATTGAAGGGGTATTTAGCTTTGAAGTTCAATTTTTAAAATGTGTGCGACAGTAATAAGCTCCGAATCATTACTGTACCAAACAACTCCTTTTTGTCCTGTCTCTGTTTATGCCATTACTCATTACATACGGTGATTTGCAGTCTAATAATACTAATAATGGTTAGAATCAGTTATTTCTCCATGAGCTCTTTGTGACACAAAAAAAATTCTTAAAAATTTGAATTAAAGTGCTGCTTCTGTCAGTCAAAATTTGATTTCCTGATGATGCAGGATGACAATTGCTAAAAAATGTCCAATCAGCATCGCTCCTCTTGATAAAAGATTTCCGCATAGGATACATCGGTGTATCCTCGTTCTGAGCTCCTCCGGAAGCCTCCTCTCTCCTCACTCCTTGTCTCCTCCGGGTGCATTTAAGGATGTGGAAGATCCTTCATGATGGCAGGGGGGGAAAGACTTCCGGGTTGAGAGAGGAGAGAGGAGATGAGGGGGCATAATTCAGCGTAATCAGCCCACATGTGCATCATAATGATGCATGTCAGTGGAGCTCTATGAAACAAAGAAGTAAGAAATAGCCTTCGATATGTACTTGACAACTGACCATAAGTAATAAGTACTGACAATAAGAAAAATATAGAATACTACCAGGCTTATTCTGTAGAAAGATATTGGGCATGGTGTGGTAATTCATTGTTGGACTTGTAAATATTTACTTTGAAAACGAGACAAACAATGCAACAAACAAAAACACAAACAGTGAACATAGAAAGTGATGGTGTGAGGCGATGTGTAACTTTGTGAACCACATTAAATGAATGCATAGTTGTTCATAGGCTGTATGGGCTATAAATCCGCTGATCATACAAAAACTAGATATCTTTACGGCAGACTATCAAAGGGTTAGACTCATGCTGCACATTTCACAGACTGACAAAGGGTTTTCCTTTGTAATATTAATGTGTCAAGGTGTCATTTCCCAGCCTATAATCATAGAGTAGCTTACCTGTGCTGCTGCTTCTGTTCTCCTCTCGGATGATCAACTGCACCTTATTACTTTTCTCGACAGATCCTAAGTCTGGGAAGAAACTGACCCAATATGTTCCACTGTCATTGATCTTGAGATTTGTAATGCGCCAACATACAGATTTATTTTCAGGGTAAATGCCAAAGTTTGCTCCTTCTTCGCTCTTTTTATACCCAGCAATCTTTTTCTCGCCTGTTGTATGAAGTGCAAAATAACTGACATTTGTGATGCTGACATTAAATGTGAACTGAAGGGTGATGCTGGTGCCAAGAATCCCATTGACCTCCACTTGGCTGTGGACTGTATGGAGACAAAACAAGAGATGTGTATGAGTAAGAGGATCAAATAAGTCCTATAAAAGCAAAACCTGGTAACTGCAAAACAAAAACCAAGCTAAACCATGGTGACTGCACTCTCACTGTGTACTTAGTGTATTTTTTGTAACTTCAGGCTCAATAACTGCCAACTTAGCTGCTGAGTTTAGTAGAATTCATTTGATTTGGTGTGACTAGACGACACTAAATCTCATAGTAAATAGGAAATGGGAATGTCAGCCGTTCTTGGAGGATACCCTCCGCCAGCTGTACACTGTTTCTGTATATTTATCGAGGCAGCCTCAACCTGTTCAACTCTGTGTAACTCGGTTTAACTTCACTTTCAACACTGTCACTTAAAACTGTTGCATAGT
>JAJHUR010100314.1:0-18534 GCA_027495735.1 Lutjanus campechanus | reverse complement strand
AAACAAACTGGTGTTTCTTCTTCCTTAAAACTAGCCAAGTTTTTTTAATTTTTTTTTTATAGACACCATCATGCCAAGAGTGAGCGTCTTAACCAGACAACATCCAAGATTTCTTTTTTGTTGTTTTGCCAACTCAAAGAATTAATGGTAATTAACTAAACTAGAGTAAATGTGCAGTTGTCATTGTAGAAGATGAAATCAACAGCTGCCAGCTTAAACTTTCACAGGCAGCAGCTTATTTAAAGACACAGTTATGTAAATTATAAATCATATGTCACCTCTTTCACCTCCCCAAAATTACAACCTTTCAAAATCACAATTTTGATGAATTCCTCAGCCCCACGAATGATACCGTTTTTAATTACAAGCTGATACGTGTTAAGTACATGTTTCTTAGACTTGTACCGTAATATTTCACATTACAAGTATGTAATACATGGTTCTATTTGCTAGACACTGCTAACATATTGAAACAGAGGTGAAGACCATAGCTTTTTACTGTATATACTGTGAGATGTGGTCTGGCTGTTTTTGTGGGTATCCTTGTCAAACTAATGAACCTGCTGAGCTGGCTCGAAGTACAGGAGGCAGTGTGGACTGGAGCAGAGCAGCACAGAGCAGAGAGACTTCTCTGGTTCACTGGGCCTGTGATTTCCCTGTGGGGGGTCCTGCTATGGCAGCAGTGCAACTCTAACAACCTCAGCTTCTGTCTCCCCTGCCCCCCGCTCTGGGTGGCGTCGAGGAAACACCCGCCAGCTAAAGTTTTCAAGACCCCAAAAGAACTGTCGGATCACTATTGTACCTTTTCTCACGGCTGGTTTATGTGTGGGTGTCTTCGTCTCACGATTTGTAGTGTGAGATGTTTTTAACACTTGTGAGTGTTGTGAGTGCAAGGTTTTCATTTGCCTATGTGTGTGTGTGTGTGTGCAGATGTTGGCTATGTTTTCATTGCGCATCCAGCTATACATAGATGACTGCTGAAAGAATTCAACTATCTCAGAGGAGAGAATGATCAAAATAGGCCATGTCAATCCTTGTGTTTGCTACAGTATGCACACTATATATAAAGACAATTAAAAGACAGATATAAACTCGACAAAAAATAAACAAAAGCAAATCTGTGTTAGTAAGCACTTCTCTTTTGCAAAGATAATCCATTTACCTGACAGTTGTGGCATATAGAGATGCTAATTAAACAGAATGATTATTACACGGGTGTGTGAAACCAACAAAGACAACAAGCACTCACCAGTCGGATGCAGAGCTTGGCAGGGCATGACTTTGCCCTCCTGGGAAAAAATGCCTAATTCACATGGGGATACAGATAACATTTTTTTCCCCAGGAGAGCAAAGTCTCAACCCACCCTACTCTGTTTCAAATTTGCTTACACTGATATTCTTACCCTAACCCAAACCAATCATTCCTTGTCTCTAAAACCCACCAACAAAACCAACAAAGGCAACAAATACTAGCTAATCAGATGCAGAGCAGGTACAGTCATGACGTTGCCCTCCTGGTTCTGAAATAGCCAGTAAATGTCTTTTATTTTTCAAGATAAAACTTTTTAGAGTGGCCTTTTATTGTGACCAGTCCAAGGCACACCTGTGCAATAATCATAGTCAGCATCTCTACATGCGGCACCTGTCAGGTGGATGGATTATCTTGGCAAACGAGAAGTGATCACTGACAAATTTTTTAGCAAAGCTGTAAACAAAATCTGGGAGAAATAAACCTTTTGTGTGTGCACAGGAGAAGTCTGAGATCTTTTACTTAAGCTCAAGAAAAATTGGAGCTTTTATATTTTTGTTAAATTGATTTTTTGTGGCTCTGCGCATGCCGGGCATGTGTGATCATGAGTTCCCATCCATCCATTGTTCCATTATACAAGACTATAGGGGAGGGAGTATAGTGGGAGAATTATTCAATTTATCAAGAAAAACAATCCCTCAGTGTCATTGATTTCACTTTGGTGCTGCTCTTCATAACAACGCCGCCTTTATATTGGCATGCACTATGATGACTTTCAAAGCTTCAGCGTTTCACTGTGTTTTTCATCTTCCAGTGGGCATGTTCTCCTCACGCACAAATATCTTTCTAATCATCTCTCCTTCTTTTGATCCTTTTTCATCATTACATTATCGTCTTTTTAAGCTCTGGACACAGCTATATACCGTATACGCTTGAAGCCCATTGCTTTAGCATTGTTGAATAGTGGGATCAAAACCTAAGTGGTTCACAGGAGTGCAGGCCTATTGTTAGAATGAAGGTATGAATGTGTGAGAGGAGTGTGTGTGTTGGTGGATCAAAGCGGTAACGAGCCATTACTGTCAAGTCGTTACGTAAGTGAAGAGTGCTTTTACATAGAAAGTGATTTAGTGCATTAATGGAGCTGCATGTTATTTTGTTTAGGTTCCTGCTGCAGACAGATGGAGCCATTTTGTGAAACGTGCATGTACAACACACTCTTAGAAATAAGGGTTCCAAAAGGGTTCTACCCAGAACCATTTGCTTCTGAAGAAACTTTTCTTGAAGAAAGGCAAACCCTTTCTTCAAAAAAAGGGTTTGTTGATGGTTCTTTGCAAGACTAAAGGTTCCCTTAAGAATCACCCAGAGAACACTTTTTGGAAGAAAGAGTTTTGTCAATATAAAAGAGTTCTCAACCCCTTGCGTGGGTTCCAGATAAAACCCTTGGAACATAAAAGGGGTTTTGGTGGGACCCCCTGGGTGGGTTCTAGATTTAAAAAAAAGTTGGAATGCAAAGGGTTATTGGTAGAACCCCCCTGGATGTGTTCTAGATCAAACCCTTGAAATATAAAAGAGTTCTTGGTAGAACCCTCTGGGTGGGTACTAGATAAAACAATTAGAATATAGAAGGGTTCTCGGTAGAGTGCCTCGAGTAGATTCTAGATGAAACTATTGTAGTATAAAAGGGTTCTTTGTAGAACCCTCTGGGTGGGTTCTTGTTCACATAATAAGGTAGAAAGATTCTGGACAGAGAACCCCAGAGAGGGTGGTTGAATTCTTTGAAGAACTATTTTGTCAAGGGTTCTTTGTACCATAATATAAAAGGGTTCTCAGTAGAACCTTCTGGATAAGTTTTAGATAAAACTGTTGGCCCACTCCCTGGGTGGGCTCTTGTTAGCACCCTTAGAAAATGGAAAGGTTCATGATAGAACCCCCAGAGAGGGTTCTGGGTGGAACCATTACCCTTAGAAAGGTTCTTCTTCTTTAAAAACTCTCATAAGGGGCTTTGGCTGAACCTGTTTGCAGATGGTTCTGGGTTTAATCCTATATGTTTTGTTCAAGGTAGAACTTGCTGAAAGGGTCCAAGTGACCTTTATAAAAGGTTCTGCCAAGAACCAAAAAGGGTTCTCCTAGAGTCTCTTATGGTTCTAGTTAGCCCCTTTGTTTCTAAGACTGTAACCCTGTGAAACCAGTGAGCTTTACTAGTCTGAAGGTTTTAAATGACAGCAGCTGTCCCATGTGCTTTTGGCCTTGCACATCCTCCGCCTTTGTTATCTGACCCTCACGCTCGTCTGTGTCTTTTTCCCTTTTTCTCCCTTTCTATATCTCTTGCTGACACAAAGGGAAAGGACATTTCAATATCAGATTTCTGGTGCTGCAAGGTGGCCGGGAGGCCTTGGGAGAAAAAGAGGGCGAGGCAAGGAAGGTCGGGAACAAGAATGAAAACAGGATTCGATAATAGCAGAAGAATGGAGAAAAAAAGAGAGGCAGAGTAGAGAAACAAAAGAGTAACCCGGAGTAGAGTAGAAAGGACACAGGAGGGTTGGAAAGTATGAATCACAGCAAGTCCCGAATCACTGTTGAGCAGGCAGCAGGCTCGCTGGGGGCACATGTACCTTTTGCAAAGATGACGCAGATATACTCCAGCTGCTCAGAATCCCACATACCTCAAACAAAGCATGGTTATCAGATATACCACACGCTGCTGTTGGAGGAGAGACAGTCTTTTTCCACAGCCGACTCTTGGATCAGTTACAAGGCTCATCACGGAAGCCCCCAAAGCATCACCGAGGGCTCACTCGCATCCAAAACAACAGCTGCAATAGAAAGTAATTGTTCGTAATTGATTCGTGATTCTTGGTAATTGTGTTGATTTTGTGCACAGCACATGCTTAAGTACGCATTTGTGTGTGTGAATATGCACACGTACTTAAAATGTCAGTAAAGGGAAAAAATATTGCATGCTATGCATTTAACATTCTTTTTTTTTGTGGGTCCATAAGCATTGTATTCAGGGAAAATATGCATTGTTTTTGGATTCTTATAGTAATATTTATTTATTTGGTAATATTTATCAAATAACAGTTATTGAGGCCTAATTTGAGTCAATGTGCAGGTGTTACATATGTGATGATGTGTGTGAGACAAAATACTTTTATGTTTTCCAGTTTTGATATGGCTGTTTAGCTTAGCTTATAGCTATCAGCCATGACAGAACAGCATGTGCTAGCTAGATACGTGCTAAACATGCCACTTAGAAGTCAACAAAACAAGGATTCAAACAAAGTTAGTTTTGATTAATTCCCAAAAACGTCAGAACAGTATTAGAAAAATACAGCTCACGAAAAACCTTGATACCTCCAAAGCAAGTTTTCTTTTCTTTTTTTTTAAATTAATGTAGCAGCAGATGTTGAATGTGACCAGTGTCTTCCTGGTGGGGAGGGGCTCTATCTGAGCTTGTACACCAGACTCGTTGCAGCCACCCCCATTTGCAATCATCTCCAGTCTACCCTACTGTATACAGTATGTGTGGGTGATCATAATGTAAATGGCCACACGGTTCCTTACATGTCTTTGTATGAAAATGAGGAGAGTAAAGCTGAGTAAGAAACATTAGGAAGGTACGGCAGGGCAAGGTTATACTCCTCCCAGAGCATGTATTGATAGATGTGTCAGCGAGCTGACCTGATGGGCAGGGTTTCACAGCAGAAGAGCTAAAAGTGTGAGGGGGAGAGGGAGACCAGGCAGGCTAGAGCATTAGATTTCCATCTGCAGGATTCAGCCCCTCGTGCTTCTATGTTTGTGTGTGTGTGTGTGTGTGTGTGTGTGTGTGTGTGTGTGTGCTATATCTGTTCAGAAAGAAATAGCCATAAATATGAAACAAAAACACTGTAAAGTGTGAACATTCCCCCTACTATTTCACCGTGAAAGACTGTAATACGGCCATTCTGTAATTTATCATTCACTTCCCTGCTAAATCATCATTAAAAATGCATTGGAAATCACCTGTGAGAGGCAGATGAGAGGTGTGCAGATGGAGAGAAAAGAGTGGGCTGGAAATGAGGTAGAGTGGTGGAGTGAGGGATGAGAGAGACACAGTGTGTGCATGTGTTACAGAGTTCAGTCATCTTGATGGACAACTGAGCTAGGCCCATTCCAGTGACAGATTGGGCCCTATCTCCATATTTGCAGTGAGAAGTGTCCAATTTCCTCCTGGCGATTTCAATCTAAGAGTTAAAGAGCTCCGTTCTTGTGACGCTCGAGTCTTGATCAAACAGAGATGTGAGATTAGGGGGCCTGTTTTTAAGGGGGGACCTACTTCCCACAACATAATGGACTTGTTCTTTTTTTTTTTTTTCTCCCCCCGCTGCACGTCATTAATCAACACTCGCGAATACTCATGCATTGAAGCACGCAAGCACAACAAATCACGTACACACGCAGAGCTCGGTTCCCTTTTGTGATGGGTTACGTGTCAGATTAAGAATGCAGGCTGAACAGTAAATAATAAGGGAATTAATTAGACTCTGAAAATCCAGTGAATAATTTATGATAAATGGAGAAGTTTAATCAAGCAATCAATCTACTCTGACCACCGGATCTGGAGCAGAAGAATAGTACAGGACAGAGGCAGGAGGAGGACGAGAATGCAGTTTTAACTCCACATAAACCAGTTAAACACACAATCACAGTGAAAACTGCGGGAACACAGAGGGTGCCTGGCGGCTACAGCCACAGCTCATTGTTAAAATAGTGATGCTAGAGTGTGGCATCTGTTCAACTGCTAGCACACAGAGGGCCCTTCCTTTTAATCTTGGTGTTAAACTGCCAATGTGCCTGTGATTGAGCTACGTTGCTCTCTAACTCTCTCATACTTGGTAGTCTCCCCAAAATCACATTATTGGTTCTCCTCTCAGCCAAATGGAGTCATTTCCTCAGCAAACTGACTTCATATATTTACCTGCTAATGACTTGCTTAAGCTAACGTTGACAACATAATAGCATCATTATGGGCCAGGCACCATCAGGTGTCTCAAGGTTAATAGCAACATTAATTGAGTAGAAGGATGAAGGCCAAGGAATCCTTGTTGTCCCTATCAAGTATTCTTGATCTGTGAATTGGATGCAAAATATTAAAGACTTCCATGTTATTCGATGCCACATTGACTGAATGTACTAGAAAAACCTAAATGACTGCATCATTTTCACAGACATAGTGTATATTGCAGGTTCAAGGACAAGCACAGGTGTTTTAGATGGATTTTTTTGGGCTTTTCCTGGAAAATGATAAATGATTCATCCCACACTCGGGTGGTCACTAAATTTGCGTCCAACACAACGCTTTCTCACTTACGATGCTGCCAGAGGACGGAAGGAGAATATATCTATGGATAACTTTTATAGCTTCAATACTCTGTGACTTAATAACAGAGTTTCCTGACAGAAAGCTTTAGCAGCTGTTGTCATGACTGTTAGCTGCAGTCAGTAGCAGGCAACAGAACTGAGCTCAGCAGCCTCCCAGTGAACACAGCCAGTCACCAGGCAGAACACCGCCTGTGAGACTGACAGGAAATATAGTACGAGGTAATTTGCAGAATTTCCCAATGGAGAGACAGCTTTACTTGTTGCTAAAGTAGCTAGCCATTACTGGTAGCTGTTAGCTGCCATTAGCAGGCAACAGAACTGGGCTCACCAGCCTCCTGGTAAACACGACCGGTCACCTGGACGAAAACAGACTTAGAGACCAACAGGGAATGCAGTACCAAGGTCATTTACAAAGTTTCCTAATAGAGAGATATCATTGCTTATTGCTAAAGTATCTAACCATAATTGTTAGCTGCCATTAGCGGGCAAGAGAACCTGGCCCAGCAGCCTCCCAATGACCTCTTAGACCAAAAGGCAAAACAGTACCAAGGTCATTTGCAGAGTTTTCTGATGGAATGATAGCTTTACTTGTTGCTAAAGTAGCTAACTGTAAGTGTTAGCTGTTAGCTGCTGTTAGTGGGCACCACAACCAGGCTCAGCAGCCTTCCCTTGAACACAAGGGGCCATTTGAACGAATACAGCCTCAGAGACCAACAGCAGGTACAGTCATTTACAGAGATTCCTAGTGGAAAGATGGCTTTACTTGTTGCTAAAGTGACCATTAGCCATTAGCCATTAGCCTGGTTAGCCATTCCTGAGTCCTGGGGTGCTGGGAGCCAAACCTGGTAGAAAATATAAGTCAACAGGTCCCTCCCAAGCTGTCCGTTTCTTACAGGAAACATGAAAGCAACAAGCACTCCGCTAGCCATTTCATGGGAACTTTAACAAGCCAAATATGAAATTTGAATTAATTAGATCCTGCACCCAAAACCAAGTACAATTCCCTTCTTTAAAAATGTAGGTCACAAGGATAATACTGACCACAAGCCATATCTTGTGGTCAGGGAATCTTCAGTATCATCTGGGCATTTCCGAGCAGTTCCAACTGACAGATGACAGCATGTTCGCTCAACTGAAACCAAAATTATATTTGTTTTTACATCGGTTATGAGGAGAGTGAGAAGAAAACGTCATGAAAGAGGACTGATAGGGGGATGAGAAAAGCATTAGGGGTGAAGATAGTTTTAGGAGAGAGATAAAAAATGAAGTGATGCATAAAATTTATTCAAAACTAGACAGACAGAGGGGGGAGGCACAAAGAGATGCAGAGATGTATTTATTGCAGCTATCCTATTAAACAGTTATGACAAACTCATGGCTAATATATTAACAGACTTATCCACCAACATCCATTATTTATTCATCATCAAAAATTCAATCTGGCACACTGTGTGCCATTATTCAGATGTGCTGGGGGAAAGTGGCACATTTGAATAAATGAGGAATTGTAGGACTCCCACTCCCATGGCTTGTTGTTATTCCAAAATCCTCTCTTTAAATTATTCAAACATTAAATCAATCAAAAAATGTAGGAGATGGATTGATGTTGAAAAAAATCTCCTCTCTGGCTCACATAGCCGGATTTATTATATCTTCGGGAAGAAACATTTTATTGTTCTTGGCCCATTAAAAGGAAAAATCAGACTTATCAAAACTGTTGGAAGTGGCTCTGTCATACACCATCTGGCTTGTGTTTTTCATTAGCGGGAAGAGGAAACATTATGTTTTCTACACGTTTCAACTTGGATCTCATTTTGAGGCGGTTTCTGCTATGTCCGCAGTAGACAAACTCATATTTACTATATTTGGTTTGTCTTGTTTCCTCTGGTGAAATTCTGCACCTCTCGGCAAGACCTAAGTCTGAATGAGATTGGATATGGAAATGTAGAGTGCTGCAGACCAGTAGTTTCTGCTGATGTTGTGGAACTTGGCAGCATGGAGAACAGGACATATTCCACAGAGAAACAAACACGAGCGCATGCAGACACCTCTGCGCAAGTGGATACATAAAACCAGACTCATGCACATACTCTTGTGTTAATGTAGTACATTACAGAAAAAGCAACCACAGACGACGAAAACTTTTTGGGAAAATTGGGGGGGGGGGGTGCATGCAGGCAACCATTTAACTTGGTGAATATAATTTACCTCTAACTGCAAAGGAACCAATCACAGCCCTGCTAGCAGCTCCGTGAGGCTGAACTTTGGCACAGCAGTGAGCAAAATGCTAATGTTAGCATGCTCACATGATCACAGTGACAATGCAAACATGCTCATGGGGGTGTAATGTTTGCTATATTCACTAAGTTGAGTTTGCATGCTAAAATTTGCTAACTAGAAGAGTGCATAGTTTGACTTTTTGCACTGGCGTGGGATCATGGGAGCTGGTATCTTCGCTTTTAAACAACCACCATAGCTAATGAAAATCTGACATGACTCAGGCACAAATCATGTTCATGGTAAGGTTTTATTTACTGTGTGTTTTTTTAGGAAGTTATAGCAACTAGCCCTTAGCTAGCAACGGCTAGCTGGGAAGCCGAGTAAATTGGGGATTTCTCTGCGTTTGACCATTGTTGGAAACATTTGGGATCGTATCAGTTCACAGTTCAACAAAATATATAACATATGTCTAGTGTTTTTAGACATTTTAACTTGGAAATGTTACATTATATAGCTCTAAGTGTACCATCACATTCAGTGGAAAAGAAGATAGTGTTTACTCTACTATTTAACATTAGCATAGCTGTAGAGAAAAACTTGTACCAGCCAGATGAAATTTTTAGTTTGTTTGTTTTTAAAATGTCAGCATATCTTTTATGCTGACATTTCGCCTGACTTATAAATTGATGCAGGCGGTACACATAATGATCACTCGTACAATGTATTAAATAGAAACAACAGTTGTCAGGCTTTTAATGTTAATTTGTTGAGATTGTGTCAGAGGGTGTGGGTGGTGTTGGCCTTTGTTCTGTTGTTGTATTTGATTGCAGTTGTTTCTGTTATTGTATCCAAGGACTTGGCCAACATAATGCCCAAACAATGCAGCATTCGGTCACTTGACTTACTGTCTGCGGTATAGTCAAGCGCTGCAATTGGATCTGTACAATACAGTGGAATCTAATACATTACAAATAGTCCAAACCAGAAGCTTAAATCTTGCTGAACTTTGAAAAGTAAAATTGGCCAATAGTGGAAGAAGGCTTATTAGCTTTGTACTCTCTTTTCTAAGTATCTCGCTGTCAAGAACATTCTGTCTAACCTCTGTGCTCTCCAAGTCTATGCTGTATTTTAAGGGGATGAAAAAGAAAGCAAGAAGGTCAAGTGAAGTGTCTCCATCATTTATCAAAACCAAGGTACAGCCTGTGCAGATCCTGCTCATTTATATATACTTGTTTTGGACAAGCTTGCCCAAAACATCGGATTAGATTTGGAGTCTAGAAATGTACAAGTTCCATTAAATCTTGACCAAGATATGCTGTGAAAAAGCATAAGCAATGAAATGCAAAACTGGAAGTGAATTGTCAAGTTTTGAGTATGAATAAGCATAACGAATGGACATTATAAACAGGTTTGTTTGTCTATTTGCAGACCAAAATAAATAAATTCCAAATATTACCCAGGTTTCGACAGCCCTTTAAGAAGAGAAAAGGTTGGCAGAAGCATGACAGAAGCACAGATTAAATCATATAGACTTGTCTCATGCCAAAGCGTGAAATAGACCTGCCGATCCAGGAGAAGGTACCGTGTCAGTGTCATGTTTTGCCTTGCCTAGGCGTGAAAAAGACACACTTGTATGAAGGTGCAATACCAGCAGGAGGTGATAATGACAGGGGCAAAGGTCAAATGTGGGATAAAACGTGAGAAAGTCTACACAGGAAGGAGGTGGTGGTGGATGGATGGTTAAAATGCAGGACTTACACACAGGAGACTGGGGTTTAGTTCCTGTGTGATGCCAATAGTCAACTCTGATTGTTTTAAGGAAGTAGTTATTTTAACCTAAACTATATTTTCCTAAATCCAACCTATCTAAATCTAACCAAGTAGTTTTGTTGCCTAACTCAAAGTGAGACGTCACCTGAAATTTTTCTCAGCAAGCTTTATTTTGGAAATCTAACCAGACGTTGCAAACTTGACACTGTCGTGGTGGACCAGTGGGTCTAAACTTTGAATGAATCCATAAAAAGTATTCAGATCAAATTATAATTCCTGCTGCTAGATATTAAAAATGCTTTTTTACAAAATATTTAAGAGTATTACTGATGCCTTTTCACTTGTCTTGTATCATAAATAAGAGATTGTTGAGTGCAGCCACCAGTGCAGAGTCATTTGTGATAAAAATATCCTAGAATGTTTCTAAGCTCCTACAGTTTAATGACAATCTTAGCTACTGAAAAGACACTTAAAATGACTGCAACATATGGGTCACCTGTGTGTAATAGGTCTTTCTACTAATAACTAATGTTAGCAAAGGGCTAGCTAGTAAATTAGCTAACTAATCTACATAAATCATTAGCTTGCTAATTAGTGAGGTCGTAACATTAGCTAACTTAAATGCAACTATTTATATATGTCACTTTTACCGGTCCTGTGGCAACATTTTATGACCATCTTCAACATACACGAGCCAAGCACATAGTATATCTAAAGAAACAGAGAAGGAGGTAGTTGACAGAGTTTCTTCCAGCTTGCTCAGCTTTTACTAGAACACAGAGCAAACTTTATTGTCATCATTATATATACAGTTTCACCTCGATCTCTGGAAGAGTTTTAAATCAAAGCATGTTATGCCAATATTCCATTCCCCATTTGTTGCTAGTATTCATTCAGGCTGTTACAAGCACAGTCATTATTTGTCGTCCATCTGTGCATTCTTATGTTTTTGAAATCTTCTCTGCCTGGTGAGATATTATGTGATATCTTGTGGACGCACACTGAGAACAACAGTTAAAATATATAAAAGCTGTGCCTTTTTTTTTCTTTCTATACAATACACTACCTCACATTCATCTTACTCTCCATTGTAAATCCTAGATGAAATTTTTCTGGCTACATTGACAGATAATCAGGTATTTGTAGTCCCAGTATAAGTAAGCCTAGTATACTGTAAAAGCCCTTATAGAGTGCGTTAGCACAGCACAGCACAGTCTGGGCCATTTGTCTGCCACCTTTAGTCAAATCTTCCTTACAGATGCGATGACTAATAGATGAATTTTGCAAGAGATGGGGATGGACTGTGTGTGTGAGAGAACGAGTCTGATATCCAGAGATTTTTTTTAAGAGAAGTAGGGCTTGGGGAAACTTGTGAAAAATGAAATAAAAATAAAACCGAGCTGTCTCAGTTAACCTCAGTTTTCTTTTTTCATCATTGAATTTATGACTAGAGAGAAACAGTAATTGTCACATAATCACCGACAAATCTTGAAAATGGTTCTTCAGCTTTGTTTTTGGTTCATACAGTGTCTGTCTTTAAAGTGTCTATCTTTAATCCTTCCCGCATGTTAAACTTATGCTCTCTCTCTCTCTCTCTCTCAGTCGTTCTCACTCGGGGAATGGAATCTGGCAGGCTTCTCACAGGCGTCTATAATGTGCTAACATAAGAAATCAATCAGACTCACAGTATTTCTACAGCCCCTCAGCTCACATTGATTTATTGCAAATGTGTTGAAGATGAAGAGAGAAACTCTTTAGCACTGTGGGGATGGGTGGTCAAGGGGAGTGGATGTAGGAGAAGAAGGATGAAGGGATGATGGCAGCGTTTGGGATGACATGAGAGGAGGAGGAGGAGGAGCGAGGAAAGAGGAGGGATATCGCTCTGCTGACCTTTGTTTTGATAGGCTGACATCATTCACCTCGGGGTCAACGCACTGTCTGTCATCAGCCGGGGAAAGGCAGAGAAAATGATGATAAGGTATTTTAGATTTTAGATGGCTGTGATGTGTTTGCTGTGCGCTGTGGTTTTTCCGGTGCGTGGAGCATGACAGCTGCTGTCAGTCTGTAGCGGGATAGGTCAGGGGTCACAGAGATGGTGGTGGCATAGATTCCCACCAGACGCTATCAGTAAACTAACCTGACAAACATAAAGACAATTGCTTCATGGTATTTTGCATTGTATCTTTCCCACTTTACGTGCACTGTAAAAATAACCTATTTGTTTTTGCTTAAAGTGAACTAAAAGTTAGTGTTTGGCTGCCCTAGAATTTTACGTTGACTGAATTTGAAAAGACAAGGTAATTTTCTGATGATTCAAAACAAATAAACTTTCCTAGTCTAGTCATTATTAATTCAGTTGTACTTGAATATTACCAGTCAGTATTGGCCTCTCATATATCAGTCCATGTGGGTATTGGTATATGTTGTCCGATATTTGCCAATCATTTATTATTTGATCATAAAATATAATTTAACCCTCTTTCTCATCTCGAAAAGATGTGGCCGTCATGACGTCAGATGTCTTTTACTGAAATAAGAATAGCAGTTTAAGGGTCAGGATGTCATTTCAAGTTGTTATGATCCACAAAAGTTATTATATTAGTTCAACTACTACTAAGATACACTTTTACGTTGTATTTGGGGGGTCTCATGAGAGTTTTAACTCTCAAAAAATGCATGTTGGGAAGTCTGCTAATATGTTGGTGATGTTTCTTAAGAAAATTAACTTGATGAGTTGATTGAACTTTGTACAGTATCATCATTTCAAGTCAAAAGACTTCAAGTTAGAATAAGTCATATTTATAAGTTCTGAAGTGTTCTGAAAATACATACAACAAAGTTTGAAGTTAACTTGAATAAATAAAACTTGTATATTTATGTCAGGTTTATGAGAAAAGATGACTTGATTCCACTAAATTCCTGCATGATTATTTTTTTTTTTTTACATTTTGTTGATACGACTGCAAATATTATTTGTTTCATAAAGTGTGTGAATCACCCTTGTGTCATAATCCACTCAAAACTTTGACTTGATTCTGCTGATTCATGAGTATCACTGTTAATATGAGGTATCTTTTTTTTTAAAGAAATGTTTGCTGTTTCTGTTCTAAACTAAATTATTACCATATTAGAGTGGTAATTTGTACCTAATGCATTTTGTAATGGCTTTTTGACTGTTGTTAGTGATTTGAGTCACTTTCAATCTTTAACATTTTTTAAACTCAAAACAAATTATCTTGCCGTTGCCACTCAATTATGACTCAGAGCAATTTCATATTTCATGCTTGCGCAGCTCTGGAGGGACGCCTCACCAGTAAATTCTGTTTTCTATTGCATACATCTCAAGAGTGAAAGGCTTGTTTATCCGTTTTGGAGAAGACGACTGTGGGAGGAGGCGGGGAGAAAGAGTAAGTAAGAGCTCAATAGTAGCTTGGTGTATATTTATATCATGGGCATACACTTAGAGACACTGGAGGGGGCTGATGGAGACGAGGATTGAAGTGGATTACTGAGATAGGACAGCACCACTGAGAGAATGAAGTTATGTTTATATTAGTCTTTCTTAAAACACACGACTGGAATACACTTAGACGTTTTGTTTTTTTTCCTGAAGGGCTGAGGTTTTATCCAGAACCATCTGAATAACCATTTATAAGAAAGGGTTTGTCATGGGTTCTTTGGAAGACAAAGGCTTCCATTAAGAATCCTTTTCATCCAGAGAACTCGGTTTAGAAGACAGAGTTCTTCCAGGATTGATGAAATCTTTTGTCAAGGGTTCTTTGTACCATAATAGGGTAGGTGCGTTCTAGCTAAAACCCTTGGAATATAAAAGGGTTCCCAGTAGAAACCCCTGAGCATCTTCTTAATAAAACCCTTGGAGTATAAAAGGGTTCCCGGTAGAACCTTTTCACTGTGTTCAAGATAAACCCTTTGAATCTAAAAAGATTCTCAGTAGAACCCCCTTGGTGGGTTCTTGCTAAGATCCCTGGAATATAAAAAGGTTCTCGGTAGAACCCTCTGAGTGTGTTCAAGATAAAACCCTTGGAATCTTAAAAAAAATTATGTTAGAGCCCTGTTGGTGGGTTCTAAATAAAACACTTGGATTATAAATAGGTTTTCGATAGAACTCCCTGACTATGTTCTAGACAAAACCCTTTGACTACACAGGGGTTCCAGGTAGAACCCCCTGAGTGTTTTCTAGATTAAACCCTCGGAATCTAAAATGATTATCAGTAGAAACCCCTTGGATAGTTCTAGATAAAATACTTTTAATACAAAAAGGTTCTTAGTAGAATACCCTGGTTGGGTTCTAGATAAAGCCCTTGGTATAAAAAAAAAAGGTTCTCAGTGGGTTCTTCCTAGCATCCTTAGAAGGTGTAACGATTCTGGATAAAACCCCCTGAGAGGGTTCTGGGTGGAACCAACCCACCATGGGAGAGTTTTCTGTAGAACCTCTCACCAGAGGTTCTGGGTGAAACCTTTCACAGATTTCACAGATTATTCTACCTAGAACCCAACCCAAAGACCCTTCATAACAGGTCCTACCAGGAACCAGCTAAAAACGATTCTCCAGTGGGGACAAGCTGAAGAACCCTGTATGGTTCTAGTTAGCACTTTTGATTCTAAGAGTGTAAAACATACGTCTGTCCGCAGCCATATGCAGCTCAGCTGAGCGGCTCTGCGTGGCTCCCTCTCAGCGGGGGCTGCGGGGGCTGATTGAAGGGGTTAAAGAGGAGATTAAAGTGATAATGTACATCTCTAATCCCCAGCACTTTGAGAGGGCAAAGAGGCAAAACTGCCTCCAACCACAGAGGCTGGACATGAAGATGGGTGCATCAGTGGCCATCAGGGTCAGCCATCACCATGGCAACAGATTATTCAGAATAATTATCTGCCATATGTGCCTTGTCACAATTAGAAGTTGGCTGTGAGCTGGGTCACGGGTCAAATGCTGATCAGAGTATTGGGGGGTGGTGGTGTACGTAACCCGCTACACCATTTATTAGAATAAAGTTCAGCTTGCTTATCGCATCTGTCACAGCAGCCACAACCACATCACAACCTGCACTCTGCTGCTTCTAAGCAGATATTCTTAGAGATCAGATGCTACCAGCCACATCACTTTGTTGCACTGACTTACTCTAAATGTCACTGCACACTGTGCGCATTGAGCTTTCAATAGCGTTTTCTTCAATAATAGATCTCGCGAAAATGAAAATCTGGAAATGAATAAAATGGATTTATGATTTCAATCAGAATACTAAGCTTCTTGAATCGACTTTTTTTGGCTGAGTAGCAAGGGAAAGGAAATGACTGTGTGAGGAGAGTGCGCAAATGTGAGCTGACACAGGCTCACGGGGGGGGGGGGGGGGAAAAACTTTTGTGGTTTGTTCTCCCGACCAAGCCTTCCATTAGGAGTCCAGACGTTTTAACTCATCACTGCAGTTCTCCCGCAGGAGTTATACAGAGAATGCTTCATTTCCCATAAAGCCGTGTTCACACCGGTACCCTGGGAAAAGCAGCAACAAGGTGCAAAGTGGTTTATCCATTATAGTGGATCATTTATTCTGTCACTTTAGCCTATGTGAGAGAAGTCATTTGGAGTGAGATGCCTCTCATACACTGTTTACCATCCTGTAAAGCAGCAGTTCCATCATCTTTCAAAATCACTGTTAATTAATTTGGAAAAGTTATTCACCTGGATAAAATCAAGTACAACAGTTCATGCCATCGACTGCTATTTTCTTCAGAACAAAGTAGGGGAGATGGGGGATGGTTGCAGCGCTTTTTTGCATTTCCCTCGGCTACTCTGAGACTATTTGGACAAGACCAACTAAATGTTTATATATGAAACTTACATCTTACATTTACAATTTATTTGAAAGGAAGAAGTCAGATGTTGCAACTGACCCCAACCCTGGGCACAGTTTCAACACAGTCAGGGGACAGTTGCAACTTGGGTTGTTACTAATTGATAATTCATTGATAATGAATCAATAGTATTCATTGATAATGAATCAATAGTATAGAAATGGCAGTAATTGTGCCTCATTTGACACTGTTTTGTTTGACAGAGCCATTTGATGAATGAGGAAACTTAAAGTTCAACTTAACATGAAGGGAAAAAAACATGAGCAAAAGAAAATAGGAAACAACTTGTGTTTTGTATCTTATTAATTGGTAATTGAGAGATGGTACAGATATTTGTTACACTTTGTTAATGGTTAATAATTAGTTTGTAAATGTTTATAAACATTATTTGGCTGTTATAAAATTGCAATTCATGATTATAACACCTTATAATACCTAAGTTATGTTACACATGTGAACGGGCACTAAACCTTCCCAAGGAGTGTTGTTTCCTAAACCTGAGGAAGTAGTTTTTGTGCCCTTATTTAGAATGTTGTTCCGAAATATTTATTATTGCTAATTTGATCGCAGAGCCCTGCTGTGAAAAAATTATCTGGTTATTGTAAAGTTGCAGCTGGGTTGTGCACTGATGAACATGATTTGGACGTCCATTATTAAGCGGTAACTGATGCTTATAAAACTTTACAATTGCTTAATAAATGGTTTATAAAGCATATATAGACATTTTTTTGAATATTTGATTGTCGTAAAGTAAATATTAACTAAAGTTTAATTAACTATCAGTTTACCATTTTATAAAGATAACAAAAGTGTTAGCCATACTTCCAAAACAAATGTTTTTCAATAAATGCAGAAGAAAATGTTGAATTTGTCTTCCTGGTAGAGAAAGGGTCTGACTGAGCATGTACAGTATGAGTATCATCACTCTAGCATGTTTCTTATCGGAGGAATAAGACCGTTGCAACCACCCCCGTAGCAGCTGTCCCCAGTCTACCCTGCTTTTTACTCATACTGTAGACACACAGTCTGCGACAAAATATCCTCAAGTCACCCATGGCAATCTCTATTCAGATTGCGTCTCCGCTCCTAAGTGTGGATTTGGCCTGAACCAGGCTGAGGATCCCTGGGGAAGTGCGAAACGTGACAGCTTAACCGGTTTTTAAAACACTCACGATACCTCGGGCTTATTACTGCAAGCTGTCAGATTGTGTGAGATGCACAGTGACACTGTTTTTCTCTGATCAAATTTGTCACATCATGCCAGGCAGGATCACAGGGTGGAGGCACTGCTGACACGTTTAGGAGAGAGCCTGGATGTGTTCAGACAAGCTACTTACATTTAAATACCAATTAAGCCCCATGCACTACTTACATCTATGGTCTATTAGATTGTCACCCATCACTATTAGGAGACACTCGGAGCCCTCTGGCATTCTGGGAAAATAATTACATTCTCTCTGCGTCATAATTACTGCCTTGAAAGTGTCTCTTTCGAACACTAACAAAGCACGGCTCTCACTCTTCCTCCATCTCCCCCGTTTCTCTCTCCCCAAGCTCTGCCTTTCTCATCTCTTGTCTGTTGGCTCTCGAGACACTAATGAAGTGGTTTAATCTCATAACTCCAGAGGAATTGTCAGCAGAGGACCGCATTAATTAAGTTCTTGTGTGTATTCCTTTTAAAGTTGCCACATTTTCCAGAATGGGCCCGCCATACAAACATGTTTACCAACATCACTGGCTGACGCTTTGTGACTCATGTAGGACCGGCATAGTGCAGGGATTAGCGTGTGTTTTGGGGAAATTAGTTGATTAGTCAAAATGAGACTAATGCAGTTCTGTGTCTGAGAAGTTTGCACAAAGAAAGCGCATTGATTTACCATTTGCAGCTCAACTCAACTCTATAAACACACAAATCAAACCATCTTGAATCAATTTTTGTGTGATCTCTTTCAGAAATCTCATCAAGACTCATTTTGATTAGCTGCTCATATGATGCTGTTGTTTTACTGAACTATTAGAGAATATATGCATATCTTTTACTAGAGCCAGACAGATAAATCTGT
>JAJHUR010100311.1:0-36146 GCA_027495735.1 Lutjanus campechanus | reverse complement strand
CTTATCACCGCCCAACACTGCCTAATGGAAATGACACATGCCTGTTAGAATAGCACATGAGGGCATCGGAAGTGTGTGAGCGCGCGTGTGTTTGTGCGCACCGTTGGCCTGTATTTCTCTGTCTGACTTGAAGCACTGTTGTTATCCTGTCTGTATCTGTTGTGGGGTCAAAGGGGCTCAGCAACAGATTTTGGCTTGCACGCCTGCCCTAACCTCCTCCCACAGTGTTGCAGTAATTGGATTATACACTGCCCCCTACTGTCAGAGGCAGGAGCTACAACACTCCGAGGCAGTATTACTGAGGCTTAGCGCTGCTCAGCTGCTGTGAGAAATCTGGAAGCCACTCACCAATGTCAACTTTGTGATCCAACGTAATGCCGCTCTTTTTAACTCTCTCCTCTTTATTCCATCAACTAAAATATTCCCCTCTCTTCTTTCACCTTTCTTCCATCTCAACCCAACATTGGGCCTCATTCACTAATATCTTCATGAGTTTTTTTTTTTTTCCATAAATTTGTGCTTAAGAAAGATTTAGAAAAATTCAGATTCATTAAGTTGTTCTTAAACCACACAACTGTATATATCTGTATTTTTACAATAATAAACGCCATTGTCCTTCTGAGTGCCAGTTGTTCCTAATTAATACAGTATAGATCAGAGCAACCTATCCGGGTACTTTGCTCCCACGTTATGATTCCGCCCCCTCGTTGGGAGTGGTATGTCCTCATATATACAGGTACCTTATTGAATCTCCGAGTAATGTATTTCTGACTTTTCTGTCACTTTTTAACACACTCCTTTGCTGTTTTCTTCTGTGGTGTTAAGGTGAACTAATTACATTGCCAACATTAATATGTACATGAATGACACTAATCTTCTTTTCTCTAAAGGGTGCTACCACTTTAACAGTGCTTGTTTTCACCCAAAATGCAGTGTGGTCAAAGGGAAGTGATGTGTAGCTGCTCTGATCCATAAGTTAACGCCCCACCAGTGCCCATATAAGGACATGAGACTGCAGAGCCGCCGACACACAGAGAAGTTGAGAGAGAAATCAAAAATTCCCAAATAAAAGACCGAAGACAGTGGAGCTGTGTCAGCGGTTTCACCTCCGATGCCATCTCCTATCTCAGAATCAGGTAAACTGTTTTGTTCAGAATCAATACAATAATTATTTTTTGTAATTTATTTACAGATGAAGCAGCTACACACTGAGGCGTGCGCCAAGGCCCCCATCCAACTGCCCCCCACCCCCTTATGATCTCAGATGCCATCCAAGACATCCCCATAAATTAAAGGAGCAATATCACTGCATGCAAAAAATGAATACAGCAGTCCAAATAGCAAGTTGGAGCCATAGATGGTATATTAAATGGATGGAAACCATGTTTAATATTATGAACTAGGGTTGAAATGAGTTGTTTCTCCCTTGGAAAAGCTCAGACAGTCTGCAGGAGCACTGCTGGAGCGCAGGATGAGCACACCATCATAAATCAACAATAAAAAGCGACACCAAGTCCTACACTGTGAGTTGATCAGTTGTTTACAACTGTCAGTTGTCTGTTGATGTAAAGTTAAGCCCGTTATCCCAAAAACAAAAACCCACTGCTGTAAACATACACACTTGCCAGACTCCATTAACATATTGCTCAATTTAACCGTTATAAATATACAGTATACGTCCTTGACAAGATTATTGATGATTTCTTAAGACTCATAACTAGCAGCACTAATTTGAACTCTAATAGATGCAAAACGAGCAGGGGGAGCGGGAGGAAATTTAGTTGGCTGCGATCTATATATAACCTCACCGCTAGATGCCACTAAATCCTACACTCTGCACCTTTAAGAGTGGTTGGTGAATCAGGCCCATTCCCCTTCTCTTTATACCCCTCCCCTCACACCCCCTCCTCTTCCTCCTGTTATGACCTTCCTGGTGACAGTTGATGAATCAGAGAGTCGGGGAGACACCGGGCGTCGACTCCGTCACGCCCCGTTAATATGCATGCAAATGTAGCACTTGACATTTCTACTACAGCGCGTGCATGCCGGGGACGAGGGATGTGCGGCTGGGTGGGTGTTTGAGTGGGAGAAGGCTGGGTTGGGTGAGTCGGGGGAGAGGCTTGGGGAGAGGCAGAATGAAAAGCGATAGAGAGAGAGAAAGAAGAGAAATAAGGACGGACAGTATTATGCCCCTGTGTGTAATTCCCTCTCTACGAGTGGAAACATCAATAGCTGGACCATTAGCCACCTGGGAGGCGAGTTTAGAGGCTGAGTCAGGGGAGTGAACATAATGGTGTACAGGGAAACAGACACTTAGTGTATTAGATACCCATTACAAACCTACTCGTAATAAAGACAAAGGTAAGGTCATGGTGAGACACTACTACTAACACCCAGACTCCCTACTTCACACACACATGCAGCATATGAACTCGCATGGCGAGATAAATCCTGGAGCCCCAGTGACCTTTGCTAGAGGCCTCGCATCCCTGAAGCAGGACTGTAAATCTCATGCAGTAATTACAGCCTCCAACACCTGCAGTGCTGTATGTAGGGGCCCCGGGCTCAGTTTGGGTGTGTGTGTATGAGTTCCTCGGGGGGGAAGGCTCAGGCGTGAGGATGAGAGGTGAGGCTTCCTGGCCTGATAATAACTCAGGTCTCCAGTTTTTTAACCATATTTCTCTTGCACCTGTTCCAAATACCTCCTGAATAATCAAAGAGGCATATGAACATGGGACAGGAGAAGCTGGGGATGAGCAATGCGCTGAAAGATAAGTGGAACATGTTGGCAACAGAGAAGGATGGGAGAGGAAGAAATGGACCCATTACAGGGTTTCACATAAAAGCTGCATGAGTAGGATACAGTGTGATGTCAAGCAGGATTGCATTACTGACCAGAGGAACGTCCTCCTCGATGTTGGTACTGTAGGGCAGATTGGTGAAGATGGGGTCCATGTCCTGGACATCAGTGATGCTGATAGCTAAGTTGGCGAGCCGGGACAGAGGCCTCAGCTTGTCTTGATCCTGATAAAAACAGAAAGAGAAGTTCAGAATATGCACGTGCATTCATTTGACTGTGCTAAAGCAGAAAATGGGCCTCATGCTGGAAGTGGTACACAAACAAGTATTATTACTCTTATTTTTGTTTGTATCCACGATTTCTTCTTATTATTTTTTTTTGTTAGGACCCACTAATTTCTGGGATCACTAATGTTGTCTTATTTTTGGCCTGTTGTTGTCACAGTCCACAAATTGACTGTCTAATGCAGGGAAAAATAAGTTTAAAATATTCAAATTCATTCTTTATAGTATTTATTGTTATTTATGTCTATAAAACTGTCAGTGGGGTACCAACAAAAAGCAGACAGACTGAGGAGAGTGAGCTGCCTGGTGACTGGTGTCACATTAGAGTGTTTTATTAGCTTATTTATTATAGTGTTTTATTTTCATTTATTTATACAGTATGCTCCTGTAAAGCACTTTGGATTGCCTTGTGTCTGAATGGTGTTATATAAATAAACATGCATTGCCAATGAGAATCTCAGCAAAAGACACTGGTATCTAAAAACTGTACTGACATGAAAAGAGGCAGAGGAGAAAACAGCAAAATCAGTTGGGGCAGTGTGGGTTGGGGATCAAGGCCACTTTGGCCGCAGAGCATACAAATTTTTGAGGGGCATAAGGGCAAACTGAGGGGGCACAGCAGCCATCATGTGGTCATTGTGTCCACCGTGCAACTCCTGCCCTGGTGTATACATGCAAGGAATTTGAAAGGAGTCATATTTTACAGGTCCTCTCACGTCTATTTCTAGCTTCACAGATTTGCTGCTTCTATCTGTTTTGTATCATTCAAATCCAGCATTTTAGAAGTTTTAGACTGCTGGTGAGACAAAAAATGTAATTTTAAGACATCTCTGGAGCCCCAAAAACTGACGTAATGTAATCAAAGGACATCAGAAAGGTCAAAAATATAACTAAATACATACTCTTTGTTAAATATTTAAAATAAAAGATTGATTTCAATACTGTTAAATTGTTTCTTCTTATGGCCTTTTTTGGTGGCATGTCCAATTCTTGAGCATGTGCCACATGGCTCAACACCTGACTATGTTATTAGCAATCAATTAGCCATATCCCTTCAATTTATGATCAAGTAGGATTCATCATTCAGCACATTCGGAGATGATTTCTCTGGAAAAGATTTCTCTTAACAGAAAATCAAGAGAAAATATGAAAGAATTGAAGAGAATGTTGCTGCATGAAGCCCAGTGTCTGTTATGTGTGCGCTGACCGTGGCATTGACAGTGAGCTGGTAGGCTGAGGTTGTCTCGTAATCCAGGGTTCTGATGACGGTGACGGTGCCCCGGGCCCCGTCGATGGCGAAGAACGGGGAAGGCGGCTGGAAAGAGAAGAGTACACTGCCTCCGGTGCCCTGGTCTGGATCTGTGGCGTTCACCATGAACACTGATCTGCCCACCGGTGTGTTCTGAAAGACACAGTTGAGCAGACAGACACACACACAAGTGTTGAGAATTGACTACAGGCAAACAGCAAGATAAACATGATTTAAATACATGCCCTGATTTACACTGTAGCAGAATATGTTTTCTGGCATTACAGTCATACAGAAATGTTCGGGATTAATACACCACTATCAAAGTAGAGACTGAACTTATGACCTTAATATGTGGTTTACACAGAAGCCTTATCCAAACACATAGCCACAGAGGACAATAATTCAGCTCAGTTATGATTTTTGGAATACAATGCTCTAGTTGAGGAAAGTATGTGAATTAGTGTGAATGCATATATTCTTCCCCTGCAGCGACTCCTCCAAATCATGGCTGCAAATAGCAATGCATTCTGGATAAATAAAGGCAATGATGGTAACAGCACAGCACGGTCTGTTTTTGTTATTTACCATACTGGATACCAAATGGACAAGAGAGGAAAAAGGTGAAATCAACTGCTGCTGGGTTCTATACTTCTCCCTTAAAGGAAGAGATTCCCACAAAATGACACATCAGTCATCATTCACTCACATCAAAACATCCAGTGAGGTCTGCAAGACTGCAGCATCCTTTTACCACACTTAGGGTCAGGACCCAAAGTAGGTCACAGACCTGTTTTGTTTGTTTTGTGTCTCTGTCAGTTAGTGACCAGTGTGCTGCTAGCTAGATAACCTTACTTGTCAGTATTACCCCATATCTCAACTGAAAGCGAGTCAGATGCAGTTTTCACTCACACATCTCACACAACAGAAACACTTTCATTTTTACCAGTGCATCTCACATCGAGCAAGGCTGGTGCCCAGTAGAAAGGCACTGGAAAAATATCTGATCCACATTTTGTAACCTAGGCGAAGAACTCTGTGCTCCGCAGCCTGCAATAAGCTCACTCTGCTCTGGTTTAATCCCACACATTCTCCTGTCACTTCACCCAGCAGCTGGTAAGCAAGACACTCAAACTTCCTGGACTTTTTTCTGCAGTGTTTTCGTGTGTAAACTGTACATTTACTGCCACCAGACAACTTCACTGATAAACTCTGATAAGCTCTGATCACCAACACCTTTCTGCGCAGCCACTGGCACTCTTTTTTCCCTCCTCTCTTTTTCTCATCCACACACACGCACACTGCAGTGTTTATGCATCATGTTGGTGGAAAATAGATCAGGAATATGCACACATATCAAAGGAAACCTGCATTCTGCACAGAAAAATTGGCTGCTCATGTGCTGACGTGCAATACAGAGCCTATATAGACAGACGACTCAGTGTGGCATGAACGCTGTCGTCACACAAGTGTGATGCTGACAAGTGTGATGCAACATTTTCTGATGGTTGAAGAGTCATTAATGTGTGTGTTATGTTTTGATAGCTAAGTGTGTATTTGTGTCAGTTTTAATGCTGGGAAAATGTCAAAATTTCTGTGTGTGTGTGGTTGTGACTAATGTGGTGAGAGTGGTGATTTGTTATGATAATATGATCCCTGCCATGTTTGTAAATGTAGATGTTGTGGCAATCCTTAATGTATTTTTGCAAATTTTGGGTCCTGAGAGACATCAAATTCCTCTTTTGGGTCTTGAGCTGAAAAAGTTAAGGGAACCCCCCTGGACTACAGTGTCGAGCTGGGCCAACATTGTAGATAATAAGACAAATGTTGGTTGTCACCTAGAGATTGTTTTACTACAAAACCACTGAACCATGCTGCATGATTTGTGGGAAATACATTTTATGCAGGACCATTTATGTTTGTTTTGCTGCTATAAAAAGACAGTCTCACTGACATTTCTATTGAAAAGTTGGAAAAAAGGGCTGAGCTGAAACCACGGTGTTATCTCACTGCGTGGTGGGGTCCTACAAAGTTCACAGGAACCTCAACTGATATGGGTTGAGAAAAGATAATGACCTAAATTTTCACTTTGAGCTGAACTTTTCTCATCGCTCCCTGTGCACGGAGACGGTTTCAGAAAAGTGACCATACCAAGCTGGCAGCGGAGTTTAATTTGGGCACACAAGACACATTTTTGGCATCTCGGTTAGGCAGAATGAAACACTCTCGTCTGTTGTTGTCTGCTTCACTTTGTGACTTCCTCAGTGATTTTACTCCCACAAAAGTGCAACTTCAATCACATGGGGATATCCTATTGTCAGAAAATATTTGTCGCACCTTCCTGTTTGTAAAGATAAGCCTTGCATATCAGTGTTGCCCCCCGAAATTGCCTGGGTATCTAAAACCTGAGAGTTAAGAAATATTGACTGGGCAGAAAGGCTGCATGACACCATATCAGAGTCCTGTTTGTCTTGGTCATGGTCATTGTCAAAACCTGGCAAAAAGTGGTGAGAAACACAATCCCCAGGTATTGCAGAGCAGCTTGTCTGTAAGTTTAAGGAAAATCCCCATTAATTGGAATTTTATCTCAAAACAGCCACACACACAATTAATAAGAAATGAGAATGCCTACAGATACAAGAAAACGGCAGGAGGTATTCCAGGTATACTACTGGAAAGAAATGCTTGCAAATGCCCCTATTCTCTCCCTCTCTGTCATTTCACACACTCACCTGCGTGCACACACACAGTTGAGAGTGTGTGGCCTTGTTTACTGCAGGGGGAGAGTGTGACCACATGGGGAGGTCACGGTGTTGAACCAAGCTGGGCCCTGAGCCAAAACTAAAGTGACACAGTAAGAGAGCAGTTGACCCCACAGTCTGTCTGCACGGGTGTCAGGGGAGTGTGGAGGTGTATTTGCATGCGTGTGTGTGTGTGTGTGTGTGTGTGTGTGTGTGTGTGTGTGTACTACCTTGTGCTATTGTCTTGCTGTGTCAGTGTCTATAAAACGCGATGTGTTTGTGTGTGAATGCTTGGGTTGGAACATGTGTATGCTTGTTTGTGGGGTGAGACTTTGTCTGTGGACATATGTGTGTATGTATTTGTAATTTGTGTAGCAAAATGAGTGTGTGTGACTTACACCTGTTGACCCACTGCCTTACTCTCAAGGACAGGGGGGCATCATCCAGACAGCACAACAACATAACAGCAAGGGAAGGCTAACTGTCTCTGTCTACATGACTTTACATTACAGCTGCTGCTGCTGCACACACACTTCCTCAGTCTCTCTGCTTCAGACATCCTTCTCGCTCGATTTCCCTCCTTTAACTTTTTTTTCCCCCATTGGTCTCTACACATGCATGAGCAGTGCTGGAAACTGGTCTGTCTAACCAGATTAAGCCAGATTGCCACATGGGGATTGAGGGACAGAAAGAGCAGAGAGATCCGAGTAGTGTAGCTGCAGGGGGAAGATGAGGAGAGCAACAGATGCCGGAGAGAGCAACAACTATCACAGGGCTCAGTTTCTCAGCCTCGGAGTTGGAATTAGGGCTGGATTACATGGTAAAAAAAATATCATATTGTTGATTATTTTGACAGGTACTGCAATATGATTCACAATTAGTGGGAATGATTATATTTTGTGTCACAACTTTAATTTTCATTTGGGAAAAAAAAACTATTTAGATCATGACACTGTGACATTTGTTGGGGTCTGCAATAAATAAACATGTTTTCTTTCATCTGGAGAACATGATTTGAAGGTCAGAGCATCTCTATAGCGTCACAGTACTTCATTACAATTCTGTTTTGTCACACATTTTATTTTTATTAAAAAACTGCGGCTCAGGTGTTCTGGAAATTACACTTGGCCGTATTTCGATTTCGATAATATTTCAATTAATTATGCAGCTCTGATTGGAACCCTCTGATATAAGCAGACAAGGTTGCAGGTGATTGCTGTGACTAATTTCTTGAATTTTATGTTTGCTACTTAACCCTGTTGACCCCATAGTGCCCCAGGGCGCCCATTTTATATTTCACTATAGCACCTGAGGGCGCCTGTTATTTTAAAATAACTCCCACTATATTAAAACATTGAGAAAAAAAGAGTTCTGAACTTTGTCTTGTAGATACTTTGGGTTGTTATCAATAACCAGATCAGGTGGTTATACATCATAACGTTTAGATCTGTGATTTTTACCGTTGTTAGTAAACAGCAGGGCCTCCCCGGCTCTCACTGTTGGAAATGGATGCTGCATTCTGGGGGGAGTGTGACAAAGAGTCAGTAGGAGGGACTGAGTGGGCTGCAACTACCCCACAAATAAATCCAATGATTTTTCTCATAGAGGTTGCCAAAAACACAAAATACAAAACCACCACAAAAAAACAACAAAGACATTGTGAGGTTTTTTTTTTGTGAGAACCCACATCAGATAATCACCATCAGTAAACAGCGGGACTTACAGGGCTCTCACTGGCGGAGATGGAGGCTGTTTTCCATGGAGGAAGTGCGAGTTGGAAGGAATGACGGACTGTGTCACGACTTTTCCACATATAAATAGCGATATTTCTCATTTAAGTTGCCAAAAGAAACTACTTACTGCCACATTACTGTTGTTTGTTCTTATAACATAGCTGAACTGTGAACTGCAGCATCGTTCTCTAATCCTACTGGGGTCTAAAGGGTTAATCAGGATTTTTCCTGTCCATTAAGATGGGCTGACATGAAACCTCCACGACACATTTTTAAAGGTGGAATAAAATGGATTTGTTAGTTGCTGTCTGAAAACACACCAGAGAGATAGATTGTTGAGTTGCATTCCCAGGACATCAAATATCAACATTCTGGGTTGGTAAAGCTTTCTAAGCACAGCAATTCAAAAAGAAAATAAGAGGGTATGGGCAGAGGGGAAGGGTCTTTGCAGATGCAGGCACTGCTACACACTTCTGTTGGGTCAAATGTGACTTTAAGTTACGCGATGATTTTTTTCAGGACTGTTGCTACAACCACGAGGAAAAGCACTGTGGGGATCAGTGTTAGAGAGAAAGTATATATAGAGCCTCTCTTATAGACCTTTTTTCACATCAGGCATATTGATATGAAATAGTAGGGTATACACAGGTTTTACCATGCACAATAGCAGCACTCTGACACTGTTTGACCGGAATGAAATAGAACCTTAATTAGCATCATTGGTAACAACTGTTTCATGTCAAAATGCTTGCTGTGAAAAAGGTCTATTATCAAAGTAAAACATCTCTCTAAGGAAAAAAAAAGAACAACAGTAATCAGACTGAACAGTATCTTTAAGTCAGTCAGTCAGTTTCCCATATTGTGCTCTGCTCTGGTCACATAAGCTCCACTGCAGCACTTCAAAGTCTAGCTGAAAGTCTAACCTCATCGATAGTTAGTGAGTGAAGGAACAGAGTTACTAATCCACTCCCCCACAACAATAACTGCATTTGAATAAACATCTAAGCTGCATTTCTCTGATATATTTATTATGCTTGTCAAGTTGTCTGCGTACGAGAGAACTGGAAACACCTGTAAAAGGTACCCCACAGCCTGCAGCATGACACCGGAGCACAGGCACAAATTAAATGGATAAAAATACACAAAATCAAACTCTAGGTGAATGAATTAAATATTCCTGTTTGTGCTTGTTTGTGTATGTGCACTTGTATACCTGTGTGTGTGTCTGGCATGGGTGTCTGCTTTATCAACTTTGCTTTGATGTCAAGGAGGCAGTTTGACAGTTAAGCATTAGGTGAGTGTATGTGTACCTCTTTTTTGCAAAGAGGAAGAGCGTGTGTGGATGAGATCTGGATGTGTGTGGATAAAGTGTGTGATATGACGTATCCTTTCCCTCCCCTAAAGCACGACAGTTTCTATCTCTCTCCACACAGCAGCCTGTGAAACAATGACTCATTAACACCGCCCAGTGTCAAATGCCACAAGGTTCAGTAAATAGAGTCACACACTCGAATAAGTAAACACACACACGCCAACACACACACACAAACACCAGTTTTGATCTCCCAGATTTGACAGTGCCACAGTGTTCAAAGCAGTTCAAGCAACAACAGTTCAAAGCTTTGCTGAGAAGCACAGATGACCAACTCTCAACGGCATGTGCCAGTGTGCCAGTGTGGTACTTCAGAGGTTGGCAGGCTTGGCTGTGTGCAGGTGAAGATCATCTTTGAGCTGCTATTAGACTCTGGAGGGTCTGATGCCTGCTAACAGAATCACAGGCGTAACCATTACCCATTCACCTTACTCATTCTTATCTTCTTGTTTTCCCTTTATCCCGCCTGGAAGGCTTTCAAGGTCAGAACGCACCTTTTGCATAAGCGGTGCATTTCATTCACAAGAAAAAAAAACAATGAGACAACCTATTTAAGCAGTTGCTTTGTGATCATGAGCCACTTGTGATGAATTCATCTGCATTCCAGCGCCCTGCGCACAGAGAGCACTGCAAACTGTCTGGTAATCTGCTCCTTGCAGCTCACTGTGGAGCTCATTGGAGAGTAAAGAGCCATCAGATGTATAGCCTTCTGCTTGGCCTTTTGTACCTTCCACTGGGTCTCAATAGCCTCACCATCAGGCCATTGATTGGACCCGTGTGATGCCGATTACAAGTCAATGTGGGTGACCAGGCGCAAAATGCTAGGCAGTGATTCCCTCTGCTTTATTATCCTATAAGACTGTCCAATTACTTCTTCATGAACAAGTCGGACAATAAACAATGCCCAGCAAGTACCAGCGAGACCAGTGGCTGCTCAACTGGGTCCCACTACAAGCCGCTTGAGAAGCACTATATGTGTCACCACCTATTCATTCAAGTGCAAAAGTCATTTGGTTAGCCATGGTTCATATTCCTGCATATGTGCCTTGACAGTGCTTTGTAGCTTTTAAATAAATGGTGGATATTTCCTATGGGAAGCAGAATGTTAAGTATGTGAGACAGTTGGAGAGGGATGAAGAGAGTTCCCTGCTGTGTCTTATCTGAGGTGCACTGCAGGAATTGCCCTCTTCTCTATCTGAGAGCTACTACTTATGGAGGGAGAGGAGGAGAGACATACTGTAGAGTATACAGAGAGATTTAAAAGGAAGAGCACATTGACTATTCAGACCTCTTGTTGTGTTATAAACCTTATTGAGCATTCATTCATATGTTGCCATTCATTTGCTCTTGATTCTTCATAATCATTTTTGCAAATTAATTTGAGCCTGGATTGGATCATGTATGCACTTGCGTATGTGTGTGTGTGTGGGTGATCATCAGACCTGCAGCTTGTCCGCAGCTAATCTTGCATACTCCTGGACTGATCACCCAATTTTTTTTTTTGTGCACATTCATGCTGAGGGAGCTCTGTGATTCATGATTTTTGAAAAACCTTTAAAAAACGTTTGCTATGCCTACATGTCAGCGACAGCCGTGGCTACACGCATTATGTTTTTTGTTCATCCCATTCCTGTGAACACAATATCGCAAAAACGCCTTGACTCGAACTCAGAGATGAACTGATTAGATTTTGGTGGTCAAAGGTCAAAGTTCAAGGTCATGGTGACCTCACTAAACACACTTTTGGCCATAACTCAAGCATTAATATGCTAATTATTACAAACTTCGACACAAATATCTAACAGGATAAAATGATCAAGTGATCAAGTCAAAGGTCAGCTTCACTGTGACATCATAATGTTCAGCTCTCCATAAGTCCTCTGTACTCCTCTGTAAAAATAGTCCCGAAGGGAAGGCAGCATGTTTCTCACTGGAAATTATTCACTAGAATCACACATCTATAATGATAACTTCAATTTAGCCAAAAATACATCTAATACATTTCATTAAATTCCTGCAAAGTCTTCACTACATACATTATATGAGCCTGGACAGACATGGACGTAAACTGAAACTTGACTGGTTGATGGTGTCATACAGCTGTGAGGCAGTAATTCTTCTCTGCTGGTTGCATCTGGCAATTGCAGTAGATGTATCACCATCTGTTGCCTCTATTGAGTGCACTCTTCAAGTTTATTCTGAAATACAAAAGCACCTTGTACCTAATTTACCCTAATTTACCAAGTGTTTTTTTTACTCAGCTATTACAGTGCCAGTTGTTTTTTGTTGTTCATGATCCTCTTTTATTTGATCACCATTGAAATGTGTCCAGAACTTGATTAAAAGCCACCTGCAAGAAATTCAGTAGATTGGACATGAATTACAGGCACACACCACTGTAAACAAGGTCCCATAGTTCACAGTACATCATTAGAGCAAGAAAACCCTGAAGTCCAAGGAGCAGAGGTTTAAGGCAGAATGGTGTTGAGGCACAGATCCATGGAGGAGTGTAAGAAATTGCTAAATCAATTAACACACCCAGGAGCATGGTGGGCAACACTGTATAAAGCAGGAGGTCTGGAAATGCCATGATTCTTCAGAGAGTTGGCCTTATAGCCAAAGTCAGTAAATAGACAACAAGGGCATTGGTCAGGCAAGTGACCCAATGGCCTTAACATGGCTTCAGAGTTTCTCTGCAAAGATGGCAGAGCCCATCAGAGGGGCTGTCATCTCTGCAGCATTTCATCAGTCAGATCTTTGCGGTAGTGTGGCTAGATGGAAGTCACTTCAGACAAGACAGCTTACGTGATGTTTGCCAAACAACGCTTAAAACACTGATGACATGAGAGCAAAGATGGTTCTGGTTTGATGAGACAATATGTCTGGCCTCAATGCCGCATCACGTCCTCACTATACATCTGGTGAAAGCCACGCTATACTTCATGAAGTGGTTAATACAACACTACTTCTGTGAAATGTGTTGCTTATGGCAGTGGTTTTCAAACTTTTTGTGCCCAAGGCACACCAGAGGGCAAGCCGAAATCTGAAGGCACACCTGCATTCATATCCATGCAAAATAGCCTCTATGACGCACCAGTGAATCTTGGAACACCATTTGGGAACCAGTGGCTTATGGCATGCTATGAGGATGTATTCTTCTCACAGGCAGACAGAGATCCTTGAAGAAAACCCGCTCCAAAACGCACTCAATTACAATGACATGTTCCAGTTCTAGAAACACAGTAAAGACAATGCTGGAGACATCTTTACACCACTAATACACTCAGTGCTAATTGACAGAGATTGATAGATTTGCATGGAAGAATGGAGGGCGCTAAAGGGATCTGTAGGCAGACCAACACAGAAGCTGGAATTGCTAAAGGAGCAATGTGTAAAACCCTAGAGATAAAAAATGAGCA
Source organism: Lutjanus campechanus (assembly GCA_027495735.1). Classification (NCBI taxonomy): domain Eukaryota; kingdom Metazoa; phylum Chordata; class Actinopteri; order Lutjaniformes; family Lutjanidae; genus Lutjanus; species Lutjanus campechanus. The sequence continues at coordinate 22,548 of JAJHUR010100311.1, read as the reverse complement.
CTACAGGCCAAATAGCAAATTGCAGCCATATATGTTATATCAAAAAGATTGAATCCCTATTTCATATACTTGAATGATCTATGGTTGAAGCAAGTTGTTTCTCCCTGCCCTCTACCCCCCAGACTTGAAGCTCAGGCAGGTTGCCTGCAGGCTGCAGGGACACTGAATCTACAAGAATGCAAGATGGGCACAACATTATATTTGGACACAGACGAGGACAAATGATGAAAAGTCCTGCAATGTAACTTGATCAGCCCACTGCTCCAAAAAATACACACTCTGGAGTTGGAGTTCAGTGACTGCCTGTTTTACTGCCTGCCAGACTCTGTTCATATATTGCTTAATTTAACCGTGATAAACATCTTCTATCTTGTATTTCAACTTAGCATGTTTTCTTAATCCTTGATTACATATCACAGTCATTTTATGATATATGACGTAGTAGAGTAGATATATTGTATAGTTCTCCTTTAATTTGGGTCGATTATTCTTTGTAGTTGTGATTTTGGGGAAGTAATGTTTAAAGTAAAAATTGAGTCAGATTTCTTCCCAAACCCACTGCAGGCACAAAAGGAGGAAAAACAGTGTCAAGAGAAAGAAAATGACAGACTACAAGTTGTAGGGAGATTGAGAAAAACAAAGACTGAAGACAGGCAGTGAGAGAAGAAAGAGAAAGTGAGAGCACATGAGTATATAAAGTCAAAGCCTGTCACTAACAGCCATGAGACATCTCTAATAAAGAAGGGAGACCCTATTCGCTTTTAACTGTGCCTCTGCTGTATAATATGGTGGTGTTTGCCCTGCTGTCGCTGTCTTGGTTTAAGGCAGCAGTCAAGTGCTTGTCTCCCGCGGGCAAAATTTCAGGTTCAACATGACAAGGAGCCTTCAGAGCCCTGGAGAGTCAAGACTGGCCAGACCTCAGGACTACACGGCCCAGCTTCTCTCTGGGACATTGAGGGATGTCAGGGGCTGAAGTCCACTGAGGGCTGAAGCTTTAAGCGTAATGGATTCCAGTGGTTAAATGTCAGCTCCCTCTCCTCTAGGGAGTCCTTGAGGGAGTAGTCACCACCACGGTACGCGATAATGCTCTGTCCAACAACAACTCAGTTTAATTCATTTATACATCAATCTAGTGATGGAAGGACTGAAGCCAATTTTACTCAGACTGCAGTGTAAAGGCAAATTATGCTCTTCAGGTGCACAAGCTAAAAGCCCCCAAATTAGTGTATGATTTGTTCCAAAAATTATGCAAATCACCCAAACACAACTCTTGCAATGGTGAACTAAGTACAGTACTAAGCACTAAGACAGCAAGATATGAAAAATAGAAATTCAAAGATAGGAAGAATTTATAAACATCTTGTATTGGTGGAATGTCTCTGTTACTCATTTTTAAAAAGGGGGACTGCAAAAGTAACACCTCTACTCTGCACTTTTCCTTCTCTCTAAGGGAATGTAGATTGGTCTCCATCAGCTATGGAATTAATGCCATAATGCCTGCATTTTTTTGAGCAGTGTGGAGGATAAACACAGTTCCATCACAGCTGGTTAATATTCTTCTGTTCATCTGCTAAGTGCATATTGGATGCATTCATTACCATTCTTGACAATCAAACTCTGACTAAGTTAATTCATCAACAAAAAAATGACCTGAAACAGCCCTAAGTACTTTTTCGGATCCATGCCAGCATTCCTCTTCATGCTTAAGTGCTTAATTTACTCAGGGTTTGCTTATCTGTGATATTTATTACAGCACAGACACTTCATTGATTTTGTGTTCAGAAAATGTCATGTATTCAAGCTGAAATTTTCTAACCAAAACAGATCATTGATGATAAGCAAAAGATGCTGCTCTGCTAAATACTGTAATGTTCTATTGATTGTCCCTGTGACAGAGTGAGCTCTTTTGCCAACCAGAAGAGCGCACTCAGTAGCGCGCAGATCCCCGCCGAGCAAAAGATGGTGAAGCACCTACTGCAATACAGATGCAACCAGTGGAGATTTGCAAAATTCTGCAAACATTTACATGATCCCTACATACGTTGTCCTTAACTGAAACAGGACTTAAAACTGAAAGAAGCTGTGGATCATTTGTGGCCCCTAGCACCCAGTTAAGAATAGTGAGATGTCAGCTGTCAATGGTTGTATAACACAGAGCAAAAATTAGATTTACTGCCTCGCAGCCGTATATCTCTGCCACCCTATCAGCAGTTTACATCCACGTCTGTCCAGACTTTTATATGTATGTAGTGAAGACTTTGAAGGAATTTATTATGGAACTTACCACTATTTTCACCCGTAACTTAAAGAGAATTTAATCAAAGGTATTAAGTGTGTTTTTTGGCAAAATGGAAGTTATCACTATCCATGTGCGAGTCCAGTGAATAATTTCCAGTGAGAAACATGGTGTTTTTAGTTAGAGACTGTTTTTTTTTGACAGAGGAGTACAGAGGACTGATAGGGAGCTAAAGTTATATTAAGCAAATTAATTCTTGAGTTATGGCCAAAAATGTGCTTATTGAGGGATGGAATGGACCACCAGACCACCAAAATCCAGTCAATTCATCCTTGAGTCAAAATGAACATTTGTGTCAAGTTTGAAGAAATTTCTTGAAGGCGGTCTTGAGATATTAAGTTCATAAGAAGGGGATGACCACAAAACATAATGCCACCGGCCACAGCTGTTGCCGGCCTGGAGCCATAAAGAAGGTTTTTCAAAAACTAAAGTTAGGCTGTCCAGTAGTATTTGAAATTAGCTGCTGACAAGCTGTAGGTCCAGTGTTAATGCACACAATCACACATGCACACACATGCGCACATGCAAGTGATCATTAGGCCTGGTGGGGATAATATATGCAACTGAAACATTTTTAGTGCAATGGACTGATCTGTAAAGATATGTTGGATCAAGCCTCCACCTACATTCTGTCCTGCTCCCTGTTAATTCAGTAAGAAGTGACACTCAAAAGTCAGTCTTTGGCATACTATTTCTGTTATTTGAAGTCAACTTTTTGTTCTACTTGGTAAAAGCCATGGCAAACCCACATCTTTCTGAGTACAATGTTCTGCTCTTATATTGTCAGAAATGTTAAAGACATGGTGATTTGCAGGGGCAGTGCCCAGGCTTTGGCCCCCTGCTGCTCACAGCTCCAGAGGCCCAGCTGTTCACTACAATAGAGCCATGATTACACCTACACTGCTTGCAAGGTTCTCAGTTCCTCCCTGGTTGTCTGCTCTCCGCTTCCAACCCAGCAGGCATGTGATTGTACCAGCTACGCTCACCCTTTCACCGCCTGCCTCTCACAACCTCTGTCCCTCCATCAATGCCTCCCACATGTGGCGCCTTGTCACACTGCAGCTGGCATTTTTCTGACCTATGTGAGAAAATGTATTGCAAATGAGGACATAAAGAAGCAAAGTAATGAAGTGAGAGAAAAAAGATCTTAACTAAAAAACCTTTATGCATGCAAAGTTTTTTAGTTTTGGATTAGATCATGTCTGTTAACATCATGTACGTGAAAACCTAATGCAATGGTCCAGTCAACGGTCTAACAGATGTTCTAAATCAGTGTGAAAAATAGAAGATAGTAGCGCTGTTTCTATTGTGTATATAATAATAGAAACAGTGCTGTTGTTTCCAGCTACCTGTCACTGGCGAATCAGACCTAATCATGGTTCTAACCGATGAAACAAACTTTGAATACAAAATTTGAACACAGCACAATACACTCTACATTGTTCTGATATTCACTATTATTGCTTAAATGTGTCAAGGGACAGAAAGAATGCAAAGACCTGACAACAGCCCTTATTAACAGCAAAGATATGTTTTGACCAGATGATCATATCATAAAATTGAAACTCTAACTGAGGGATCTGGTATAAACTGCCTGAAAACTAAACATCATTGCTTTATTTAAGATTAAAAACTCAACAAAGAAAACAATAAAATATTTTGTATACAACTATGACATTTAAAGGCATTTGACATTTGGACAACTTTTTAACTCCCCCCCTAGTATTTCCAATAGGGCGTAGACAATACATTTATCTTCTGATTCAATATGTAATGTGATTCTTATGTATTATGATTTATTGCAATTTTTGTTTGCTTTTGCTTTTTTAACACCAGAGCAATGGAAAAGTTGAATCATACACCTCAAGGGATTGTGTAACAGAGTCCTATTTCTAAAAACAATGCACATCACATTGCAGTCAGCCTTCCTAAGCTTTATTTCTGCAGCATCATTGCTATACTGCTTATAAAAGTAGTAAAAAAAAGAATGCTTTGAAGTAATCTTTAGCTGTTCCTGCTCATCCAGCTGGTGCCATGAGAAAATAATAAATGAAACAAGATGTTGGGTCAAAATAAATAGAGCCCCCTGAAATTAACATCATTCACGTATGAAGCTGAACTTTGAAACTGTAAATTTTTTGTTTGAGTTTTTATCCTTTAAGTTTGTTGTAGCTGGTCAGCGTGTTGAAATATTAAATAGCCGAGGAAATATATGCCTGAAAGAATGAGCTCGTGTAGTTTTATGTTAAGCATATGCAATACTAATTTCTGTTTGCATGTCAGTGGGAATTACCATTATATTTTAGCATCGAGCTAACAGACTAAGCACAAATTGTTTATACAGATAAAAAAAAAATCAATTTAGCAGTCAAAAAAAATCAATTAATTGTTAAAAAAAGAATCATGATAAAGAAAATCTTTTTTTCTCCCACCCCTAGTTTCCAAGTGACATTATTGATTGTGCTGCTGTCATAAAGTCAACACCAGATCGCTTTCCGTTTCGTCAAAGCCTCGCACTGTAAAGAAATGATCAACACCACTTTGGAAATAAGAGAGAAGAAAGAAGCATGTTCACTGAAGAGGTAGATTGAAAGCTACTGTAATGATGTGTATTGTATCATAATAACATACTTTGAGTAACGATAGCCTATTGACATTAGGGTGGAGGGGGCAGTTATGTTAGAAAAAAACATCAGGAGAAAAAGCGTGAATTTGAATTCACACAAATGAGTGACCTAATGATGCCCCTTCTTGTATGTCGGAGCACCCTGATGTGACCTTAGAGCAAGATAAACCCCAACATATCAAAATAAATAAATAAATAAATAAAAATAACCATAACCCTGTGCACAGCAGAGGCCTCCAGGTTATCACCCATCTTTGTGAGTTGACCTGTATGTTTAAGTGAAGACTTCCATTGATCCTTTGACAAGAAGAATGTTGATCATAAGTATAATGCTAGAAGTCAAAAAGACCTGAATCACAAAAATACCCCAGGGTCATCTGAATTTATCAATACACTGTATATATTTGTAAAATATATATGAACTCCTCAACTACTTGATGGATATACTATAACACAGACTCCAGTATATTAATAGGTCAGGTCAGGGTGCTGGTAATGATTTCACAGTGTGCAGCTTTGGCAGAGATGCTGAAGCAGGTGAATCACGAGAACACTTAAATTAATCATAGAGGTGACACACAAAGCTATATTTCACATTTGAAATTAGCTTATCAATAATTCACTGCTATTGAAACAAGACTAAGTGTCCTTCATCTGCAAGGCTCCTACAGTAAATGGGGAAAATTATACAGAAATGATTTATACTCCATTTCAAAAGGAAGCTAAACCACACTCTGACTTCTCAGCAGTTTGAATTCTCCAAATAAACATACAGTATGTGTAGAATTTGTTCTTCTTTATGCATATTATTCCAATTTATGCTTGCAAGATGGCCTTTAGGACACGTCAGAGATTGCAAATGTTGTGTCAGATTATTGAGCTGTTCAGTTGTTCTTTCATTTGACATCCAAAGGACTCAGTGGAGCTGAGAGAACCATCTGATTCTCAGTAAGATCTAGACAGTTGAATCAGTCCAATGTGCTGCATAGCGTGTGCAGAAGCCCTGGTTGTGGCTTAACATACAGTATTTCTTGCAAAGACACCTCATGGAATCGGCTCCCTGATGTATCCATGTTCCCGGTAAAATGAGCCCTCTGGGGGTAGTAAAAGGGGTAGTAACAACCTTAAATCATATATCATGGCAATAATATCCACAACCCAATGAGACCCACAAAATGATATTTGTCATTACAATTCCACTCATGGCAACAGTTGTGACAGGGGTTCTTTTAAAGCCCATGCTTTCCCAGTGGCACCGGGCAGCAGTCCTTGTGTCTGTACCTAAGATATCTTGGTGGACACTGTGCTTGGGGCTGAGGTGAAGGTATGAAACCCACCTCATAAAGCCCTTTAATCTTAGCAGCCCCAGTGGTAAAGCCTAGGTGGCTGATGCCATCATTGCAGCCTGAGTGTTGAGTGGTATCTTGAGCTCAGTTTGAGCTAAGAGACAGAGTGCCTGAGTGACAACACGCAATCTGCTGATAGGTGTGCCTATCAGTAGTTTTAGTCCAATTCCAGGAATGATGCTTTCTTGGAGGAGAGACTGCTGTTAGGGAGCTTGAGCTCTGAAACTGAGGGATGACAGCTGTGCAAGCACGACTCATTGAATTTGCAATGATAAGCTAGTTGTCTGTAAGTGTGAGTGGTCCAGTTAAAATGGAGATCAATCTTGCACAAAGTAAATTTTCTGTTAAACAGTTGGTAAACATGGTGCTGTAAGAACATGTCTGCGTACTTGCAAATTGAGGTTGATTAATAAAACTTCAAGCGATGTAGTAAGATAAGTGGAGAATCCCTGAATGTATTCAGTCCCTGCTTGTCTCAGTGCACAAAAACAAAAGTCTATCCTCAAATTACAGTACAAATTGAGATAAACAAAGAGAAGAATGTATGAGTGAGCAATTCCAAATTTATGATGAATCCAAGAGTCCAGACCCAGTGAAAGCTGTCTAGTCTCACAGTCTAAAGCTAAAGGTGTGTCAGAGCAAAGTTCCCTTAAATGTATGACAAACCTTAAAGGTGGGGCATGCTATTCTAATTAAAAGCACTTTAAAAAAAAAAAAATCATATTCAGTGATTATCTCCCCACAGTCCTTTAGCTCCCTATTCTGTATGTGCACTGAAAAAATGTTTCTACACAGCCCTGGCTCTGTAAATGGGACATAAACAAAGTGGCTCAAACCAAGTGACACAACAAAACTCCAGCAGGTGACGTTTATGCTCGTGTGCAGGATGGGGGGGGGTGAGGGAAGCGAGATTGGAAGCAGGAAGCAAATGTTCACCTCACATCACTCGCTCAAGTTTGATTGCTGGATCTTTTTGGAAACATTTGTAGTTATTCGCGTACTCGTGCAAGTGTGTTCATTTACCCCAAATAAGCGGCTGTGAGCTAATGAGCAACATGCTAACAGCTAGCAAGCACTGCCATGATGGACAAATGGCAGTGGTGTATCAAGCTAAAGGTGCGGTAAGCGATTCTGGAGAAAGATGGTTGATTGTTGAGTCTCATTACCAGGTCATCATTACCGATGCTTTGGCTCGAAGATGGTTGAAATTTTTGGAATGAGAATCAACAATCATCAAAAAGCCACAATGAGGGGCGGAAATCTGGTTTCCTCTCAGACCACTTGAACTACATTGTGCTGAAAGTTCATGGAACCTTGATGCCCTGTGACGCCCAAAAATAAACTACCTATACCCAAGCTTTAACTGCTGATCTATATGTGAATCTTCTGTTTATCAGTGGCTTTTTCTTTGCTTCTGTCTAACTTGTCCAAACACCTGGTAAATACACTTTGGTCACATGGTTATTTTTTGACTCCTCCAGTTGACAGGGAGTCTCTTTCACTGTGATTTCTTCTGGGTTGTTACTGTATTTCGGTGTCTCTTTTCGAGACAGCCTTGGTAAAAGCAAATTCGGTCGTGCTGCAGCAGTGGCGTCAGTCACCAAAACTCACCCAGTTCCCCAGACTTTTTTTTTTCTTCCTTCGTCTGACGATTCCTGCGGTGATGGCAACAGTGGAAGAATGAGAAGAGCTGATCTTAAATGAAGTGAAAGAGCTACGCCCACTCTTTAGAGACCAACAGAAATGCCCCCACGCCCAACAAATGACAGTAAGTAAGAGGAGCTCTTTTTTATTGGATTATGATTGGTCTTGTCAGAAAATCAATGGCCCCACTGACTGGATTGGCAATATTGTTTGTATGCACTTCGCTCACATAGCAGCCATTCATTTTCTTCTTTCCTTTTCTAACAGCAGTTACCCTTTCCCTGGCAATTCACTTGACCCCCTGTACCCAATGAATTTCTGTTAAACTGGTCAGGAACTCATAATACAACACGTAATATAGAACAAGTCTTTGTGTACTGTACAAAAACTGATGGCGAAAAATGTCTCACATTATAACCTCCCTGCACTCCATCTTGCTCTTACGCTGCTTTCCTCTATGTCCACTCTGCGGCCCGGCTGAGCGATGGGCGATTTTCTGGAGAAGCACTCAGCCGAACAAAATGATTCCACACCAACAGACAGCGAGAGGAGCCACTTTTGAAAGGCAAGGACAGCCTATGAATTTGTGTGCCTGTGCTTGTGTATGTGTTTGCATTATGTGGTGGTTTCCTGTATGTTCAGTTTTAGCTCTTTAGATTTAGGACATTTTGTTAAGAGGAGACATTTTGTCTGGTAATCACATTTTTAATGGCCTAAAGGCTTGGGGTTTGGTTTGATGCCTTCAGAATTACTTAGGTTGCAATTGGGATTCAATTTAGGGTGAAATTTGAGGTAGTAGTGATAGTTTAAGAGGTTAGGAAACAGAGAATCAATGTATCCAATGGTGGGTAGACTTGTACAAGGATGTGTGTGTGTTTGTGTGTGTTTGTGTGTATAGACAGGGCATTTTATCAGCAGAGAAAAGAAACAAATAACGTCTTTATCTCTTGATCAGTCTTCTCTTCCAACTGCCTAACCTCCAACCTCCCTGTCAGAGCTCATGGCTGACTGCCTCCAAAGAGCCAGGACTGTTTGTTTAAATGTAAAGGTAATCAGGTCCGGCATGCTGCAGGGATCCACAGGGCCAGAGAGAGACAGAGAGAGGCAGATGGGTTGATCCCAGGGGAAGGGTACAAGGACGGGCCACATCGACAAGTCCTGCACCTTCTTTCTACCTCTAGAAGGAAGTTATCCATCTCAATCGAGAACACTGAAAGGGGAAGTAAACAATTTGTTTTAAACCTTTATTTATAGTTTAAACCTGTAGCTATGTTGGAACTTGAGAAGCAGTGTACCATAAAGCAACCTCTATTCCGAATGGCCTTTTTTTCCCCCAGTAAAAGCTCATTTATGCTAAACGTTGGATACCGATGTGGATACAGATGGAGCCTTCTATCCATACCGTGTGTTCGTTTTGTCTGTACTGTATTTGTGCACATTTTCTGCAAGCTTACAGATATGGACCAAATGGAGCAGTAGCTCTGGTACTCATGTGTAGCCAATAGTTCAAGCAAGAAACGACGAAGAGGTTTTAAAAATCTGAAAGTTTTGGAAATTATTATTATTATTGTCAGTATCCAAATATGGAGATGTATTTAATGGCTGCACAGACCATTGCTGCCTGGGCTTTTGCCTCTTTCTCAAGAGATACATTATTACAGCCTCCTCCAGCATTGCCATGTTTGTTGTTATCAGAAATCCTTGACTCTTCTTCTTCTTCATTGGGGTAATTTTTGGCTCTCAGAGGTGCCCTCTAGTGGATGTTTTGCTTAACATCCATGCCAAAGAAACATGCAGGTTACATGGTTTGAAATGGACGTATCTATTTTTGGACATAAAGAGGGCATAAATTAGCTTTAAATATACAATGTGTGATAATGATTACACTGACAAGGACATATTATACTGTACACTCACAACTAGGAGCTGAACAACACTACCGCTGCTCTGGCCTTAATCAAGAGCAGATGCTACAAAACCTGAAAGCCACAAACCCTTTCATTTGGTTTTCTCAGATAGTTCAGGATTTCAATCTGGTCAGGGCTCCACACTGCAGGAATTTTGCACACATGAGAGTAAAAATTACAGCGTGAAAACGTGAACAATTATTTGAAAATTATTTAATGTCACTGACTAATGTTGATTCCATGACTAACTTGGTGACACGCCAATGAAACTGTTGTTGTTGGGTTTGTGTACTCTCTGAAAACAGCTCTTGCGTTGAAGTCTGCCTCTCCTAAAATAGCGTTTCCCTCCACAGTTGACTTCGGTTAGATTAATAGGTTATGGTTTGGTGTCATGGAGATAATTGCTCAGTGTAAGGTAAGCTGAGCTCCACATCATTTCAAGAGTCAGTCTGTCAAGTCTGTCAGTAATGTGATGTACTTCAATGTGCATTTGATATTTTTATGTCCCATGCACAAGTGAATTTCTATTATTGACTCCATTAATTGACAATAAATATTAATCTAAACCTTCCAAATAAAATTTCATTCTTATATGAATAAATTACTCAGTTCAACTTTCAGTTCTGTGTAATGACATTCAGTATTTGGAGCAAAATAAGGTGTGCCAAAGTCAGAGGGCTTATGTTAGTTCTGTTAAGAAAGCAAACTGGGATTTATCATTATGCATATGTTATTCTGCACATGTGTGTTCTTATTATGAACTGAGTGGCCCTGTAGGGCAAGTCACATTGGCATAAACCAAAGAAAATTAAATACCTGATGAAAGACAGTGAAAGGTAAATGATAACAAAGCCTGTTTGCTTTCCCTCCTACAGAATATCTTGTTCTCATACATATTTTTCCTGTTCTTCTCGACTTCTTCTCTTTTTTAAGAAGTCATTTTTTAAAATAGAATTAAATGCAAATTAGAGTAGAGCTGATTATCATATAAACGGCTGTTGCCTGGAGGGGCAAGACACTCTTGCTTTATTTATTTATTTTGTCATATTTTTCACAGCTCCCCATAAAACTCTGACTTTAATCAGTCCACACTTTCTTTTAAAGACATAGGGGAATCAGGGACCAGTTGAAGCGATGCGTGTGTTTGTGTATGTGGGCAGATTGTATTTGTGTTTTTGTGTGTGAATTTGAGAGTTAGGTGACCAAGAGCAGAGCAAGAGGCAGAGAGATCTTGCAGCAGAATCCATACACCTGCACAGCTTCATTAGCATTGTGTAAACTGGAGCTGTACATCGTTCAATTAGCCGGGCGCTGCATGCTCTTGTTGGTCCCTGTTCATAATTTTTTTACTGTTCACACTGAGTGCAATCACCTGTAAAGGTACACATCTGGAACAGAATTATAAAGGTCCATAATCCAATTCTGAGCGGCAACTTTACATAGCCGCGGAAAGGCTTTTTAATAGGAGCTGGATTATGTTTCCAGTCACTCACCAGCACAAGTGGTCTGATTTGAATTCAATGGGAGTGAGGGAAACATTGTTCAGGCAATTACCCGGAACTAACATGGAGGGGAGAGATGAAGTGAAGTAGCAGGAAGAGATTTAGATAAAGACAAAGTAGAGAGTCTGGGAAACGCAGAAAAAAATCAACATAAGAACTGGAAAGTTACTTCCAAAAGGGCAGTTTGTGTTTGAGGCCAATACTTGAATGAAGGGTTGATGATATTTCTATTAACCTGTGAGAGGCTGACATTTCACTTGAAACAAGTGACTGTAGCCAAAAACAGCTAATCAGTGCTAAAAAACTGCTCAGAATGTGACTGGTAGCACTTTGAGGTTTGACAAGCAGATTTCTTCAGATGTACTATTTCTGACATCAAGGCTTTTCTGTATCATTGATGCACCTTTTTCTCACCCTCTTAATTACAGTTATGTGCAATGTCCCAGAACAGTTTGCCCAGAACACAGAGGCCAGACTCCCCAGATCCCAAAAGAGACCATGTTGCTCCTGTTTGGTGTCTTTTAAATTGCCCTGCAGTTTATGCAGAATCTACAAAATCCCTCTGAACCCATCTATTTACATTTTTGGTGCTTAAGAGTTTCATATAATGTGGCATGATGTCTCAGTTCACCCTGTGGTCTCAGAGTAAGAACATTTGAAAACAACAGTGTGTGAAGTTTGCAAGCTGGTGCCATGTCTCCATGGGTTTCCTCTAGGTGCTCTGGTCTCTCCTTGCCACAATCGCAGATCTCACTGGCTTTCGGGATTTCGAAATGCATGGTTGTTGCTTGAACGATGGCAAGAACAGCTGCTAACGAACCTAAACCCTCATTACATTTTTGTAAGGAAACGCCTTACCAGAAACTATGCTCTGCCCCCATTCTCCTCAGTAGTAACCACACAGACCCATTATGAAGGACCGTCCGAAAAACATGGGATTGATTGGACACTGAGGGTTTCTTTTAAACTCTCTAATTGCTTCCACCCAGTTTTAGCATCAAAAGCTGTGAGATTGTCCTCAGAGTTTATTGAGCAAAGCGTTCGGAAATGACTGAGTCTTCTCCTTGCCTGATAATGACACAGAATTGCCTTTTCGCTTTTACTTTATTATTCTGACATTGTGTTCATATTTGTTCGTCACTGTTTGGGGTCATTTGGGCCATTATTCCGCAACAAAGCAGTAATGACTGACATGTCAGTCTCATCGACACAGAAGCTTAGCAGTTGCTTGTGTCAGTTAACTGAGGCCAGAGATGTACTTGTTTCACCACACATTTGACTTTGTGGATGCATAGCTTTGATTTCTGAGGACACGCATCACCCTTGCTCCAAATAGACACACGATACACGAGTCAGCCATGATGCGCAGGGGTGCGTATGCAGACATGTCGTTAAAAGCAAGTATATCTCTGGCCTTAATGATTTTCTTCTTTTTTTTCCCAATTTAAGTCAACTTCCAGTTGCCTACATAGTAGCATTGATCTCATCAAATCTTATCGCCATTTTTGTGCCCATTTGCCTGTGAACATTTTTATAGCTGAAAAACCTGCCACGATAATGAAGTCTCATATCAGTAGATATCACAATTATTGATCATGTAGGTTGTGACTGACAATATGCTGTGTGCTCCAAAAGATGGTAGAGGCTAAAATAAGTTTGTTGTATGAACGGTCTCTGTCAGGAAGCAATTCCTGCAGTTTACACACAATGCTCATCTCATAGTTGTCCATCCGTCGTCTTACACGTCACTCCACGCTGTCTCATGTGTTGATGGCGCAATTGAACTACACACACACACACCTATTAAATGACTGGCTGCTGGCGTGACACTCGTAGCACCGAGGGGAGGGATATGACAGGCTCGGGGCATATTCATTCTGTGGTTCCATAGTTGCTTGCATTGCATTACATATTTCTTTGGTCAGGTCTACATTTAGGCAATAAAAGCACAGTAAATATTATAATTTTGGTTAAACATTAATAAATATAATTTCTCATGTCGCTACTTAATTTCAAATAATGCTGTAGTCACAATGAGTGCAAAGTGTGCTGCAAAATTGCCTATTTTGGCAGAAAACAAATGAAACAGTTTACTGATAAGGTTCGGTATCAACATTTTCACAACTTGCCAGGTATGTTAATTAACATTTCCTCATTACGTTAATAGAAAATGTATTTTGGTCAGCATTATGTTTCCCTCAAAATCTATTTGCTCTCGCAAATGAATTGTACACAAACGCCATGTGACAAATAGGTAAAGTGTTGTTTATCCAGAGTGTCAATTCTTTCTTTAATGCAAGATCTAAAAAACATGACTTGACATAACTAGACTTTACTATGCTAACCATGGCAATTCTTTAGGTAGCAGCGCCATGTGTTTGGGGGCCAATGACCAAAAGAAACTGCACTTTACACTGCACATTCTCAGACAAACTATGCTGCCCAAGTTGCTGCTGAGGCCATCTCATCTCTGCAACATCACATGGGATTCAGTGCACTCCACTGTTTTTCAATAGATATCCTGCTCACTGCCTTTCTCTCCTCTCTCTGCCCTTGTATCCCTGTGTGTGCTTGTTTTAAAGCCTTTTGTGTGTTTTCACTTCATTGTGAACTCTGTACCCCTGAATCTCCCCATTCTGCGGTCTGGTCCTATAGGTACACTGCACTCTATATCAACATCTTTTTCTATCTGTAGCCTGGAGCATGGGGTATCATGAGGGCAGATGGGGCTCTCCTTTCATGAGTCTTAATGTCTCAGGTGTCTCTCCTCATACACACGTGCATGCACACACACGCGCGCGCACACAAGTAGAAATATACATGCTTCCCATCCAATGCATAATTCACTGACTTCAAGCAATTGCAGACACATCTTAGTACACATATTCAGGCAGCCTTTCTCCTGCACTCTGACCCCAGGTGCCTGGAATTTCCTATGCATTATTCCAGTGGAATGCCAGTGGTAACTTTGTGTTACAGTATGTGTGAGTGTGGTTAAACCCATCACTACTATCTCAGCAGGGAACACACAGTCGTAGCACTAAAATGCCTCCGTCTGCTTACCAGCTAATAGGACCGGGATGTTTGATGGGCAAAATAACATGGAACACTGAAATATGCATTAGTATGCAGGCTTTTTATTTTCAATAACTGTAAGCGTGAGAGAAAAATAAGGAGAGGGAGAGATGATATGCAGATAGTTCAGCCTGGTAGAAATTATGAGCAATTAGAATAAAAATTTCTAATTTTAATCCCCACACAACAATCTGCCAAAAACGTTTGAATCTACTCCTGAGGAAGTATTACTTTACAGCATTTACTGGCCATCTGTTCTGGTCACTAGTATTACCTCAGCTGATATACTAACATGCTTTAGCAACACTGAAAACATGCCAGTAAAAGCATTTTATATAACACATTTGCCCCCTGAACTGAACCTGAACACATATAATAGAATGTATTTTTTCTTTTCATGACACAATGTAAAAAGCAAGTTAAACACTGATGCAAGAAAATCTCCTCATTAGTTTCAGCTTTACAATTAAGTCCAAAGTATTGACGGAAGTCTGGCAATTGATGAATCCAAGAGATACAGCTGGGCAATATGGCTGACAAGGGGAGGAGGACAGTAGTGAAATTCAGCCCTGGGGTCTCATTAAAGAAACATCTCCTAAGTCTTAATTAAAGTTTCTCAGTTAGGAAAAAAATTGGGGAAGTTCAGTTTTTTTGTAAGTTTTTTGACAATTATCAATCCATTTTAAGGATATGAAAGGAGAGAACATGTCGATCAAATTCAAAAGGAAATAATCTTGGAATCGATATATACCCATTAAATGTGGCCTTGGAAATTTAAAGCATCATCATAGGCGACTCAAAGCCTTTCAATCATAATATTCTTCAGTTAAGATGCTTCTGTAATAGCTAAATTCCTTTCCTAAGATAAGATAGGATGTTTTTTTTAAATGCAGCGATGAAACAGGTTTATTCACTACCAAAAATCCTAAATGCCACCAAAAACAAGATAAGATTTCAGACTTAGGAACTTTCTGTGATGAGAATGCCCCTATTTTGATTGCAATTTGACATTACTACATGAAAATTAACCATGATTCAAGCAAAGTAGAAAACAGGTCATCTAAGCCTCACTTCCTACGTTACTGTATGCTGTTTTCAAGGTTCTTGAGTAGAAGGTAGGTCAACTCAATTCATGGAGATTATTCACGTTAGAACAGCCTCTGCGAGGAGGTCTTTTAAGAGGGCAGACTGTTCAACCAAACTCCATTCTATAAGCAGGTGTTTTATGGATTTATGGTCATTTACTCAGTTACATCATCAACTAACCTGTGATTAAGTGTTTGCTACAAACGTACACCAGAAGTATTCACGGGCCCAGAACTACAGCGCTTGTTGTTGATTCTGGGGGGCGAGGTGCATCAATCAAACCCTCAAAATGTGTTGTTTTATGTGTTTCAAGAGGAGAACTCGCCTCTATTAAACATGTGTTTACAAAATAATTTATTGGGAGGGCAACTCAACTCACTATTCCACAATATTAAATATATATCTCTATACACACATTTTGTCTAAAATAACATACTATTAATTCTCAGATTGTGCAAACATTGTCATCTTATATAATATGATGTATTGCTGTAGATTAAACTACACAACAGTATATAAAGTAGCTAAAACTAGAGCAACGCTTAACATCTAAAGCAGTAAAACGCAACATACACATTAATGCAGCAGCAGCTATTATTCCAAAAACATCAAATATATTAGGTGGCACGGACCATTCCTCTATGCAATAACTACTTTGAGTCATTTTAAACAAATAATTTATATATTGTAGGGATAATGCTCGGGGCTTTCACAAAATATTAAGACAATGAGATTTTTGACAAATAATTATCAGTGGATAATGTGGATATAATGTCTAAGGGGGTAAAGGCAAATAATAGAGCAGCTATTACATTCTGTTCAGAAAATTACATCAATTTACTGTAATTTAGCCTTTAAAACCAGGAAAAGACAACACTTACGCCACATCACAATATAATGATATCCAGAACCTACAGTATGATATGTTCTCTCATTTCACAAAAGACAAACAGATCTGAGCAGACTGACAGCCTGTACGGAGAAACCGCAGCACCACCGGGGTCCGTTTGCAATCACTTCATGTAGCTCTGCAGCAGAGACGAGTGGGGACAGAGACAAGCAAGCAAAGAAAAGTACCGCATGTAGGAAGGAGATGGACATGAACAAGACAAAAACACTTGCAGTTTATTAGGACAAAATGTACCCGAGGTTTACAAGGTTTAGTCTGGTTGCATATTGTATGATGGCAGATCTGTAAAAAAAAAACACTGGCAGCACTAATGACTCAAATGCAGAATGGCAATGTGTATAATCATCTCCTGTATAAAGTGATCATTACATGGCAATTGGTACTTCCTACAACAAAGCAAATATCCCAACCTGTTATTTCCATCGTTTCATTCCCCTTTCATCTCTCTCTTCATCTCAATTAGTATAATGTGACGTTGTCAAATTAACTTACATCTAGTTGATGAGACATGACACCAGTTATAAAGCTCTCAACAAGAGGAGTGTTGTTTGCATCTTCGACGGTCTCAGTCCTCTCTGCCCATGCAACAACATTTCGTAATAGCATTTTATTGATTCATTTGTAGCGACTCCTGAAATTTCGCCTAAGGTAGCTCTTATCTGCCGCACGCTTTTCTTATAAAGTAACTGTTTTTACAATCCAATAGCCTCTCCCCCGCCAAAATCTCATAAGCAATGTCTCAATTTCCTTTCCTCTCTTGCTTCCTTCTTTTTTCTCCTCTCCTCTTTTAACCTACCTTTTCTATAAGCCGGGTCCTAGAGGATAAAGAGCACACAACTCAATTATACATCAAAGCATTTATGTTGGGGACACCACAGAAGGAGGAGGCAAGAAGGAAGTGGAAGGGAAGATGGTTGAGTACGAAAGGGGTTTCACTTGAATGACAAGGGACCTTGGTGACGGTTGCTGGTATCAGTGTAAGTTGGTGACTGTAGGGAAAACAACCCTTACTTACTTAACAGAAAATATGTAGAAAAAATAGTGATTTTTCTGTTAATTTCTGACACATGTCCAACTAGAGGGGCACTCTGAGAGCACAGATGTCCACAAAGGCCAAAAGTCCAGTCTTTTAAGATGTGAAAATCTGGAAACTTTTTCAGTTTTTCCTGTAACCCTGCTGGCAAACAGACTTGAATGCGTGGCTCCAACCCCGATCACTACTGTGCAGACTTTGGCAGCGCTCATATCCACAATATTATGGTTTAATTTTTGTACAGGGGGAGGAAGCGGAGACCTGGTGTCCATCGTTATTTACAGTCTGTGATCAGAGAAACAATATCTCTATATTTCCCCAACTTTCTTTAAGTTCATGGGCGTGATAATTGAACAAAGTTAAAAACCGACCAAATACCTGCAGTTGAACATATAGTAGGATGACAAACTTTGTATGTTCTGCTGTGAGACTACCACGCACTTTGGTATGTTATTCCTTTTTCATTAAAACCAAGCCAATTGATTAAATAACTCTAAACTTTTTTTTTTGCTTTATTTCTTTCCTGCTAATGGAGGACCTTCATAACAAAGGGCACTTTGTCCTCTCACCATGGTGGGCCAAATGTACTTAACAAAATCCTACTAGAGGAAACTACACTGAAAGTTGAAAGCCCTGCTTGATGCTCCTATAGTGCTGGACCATATACTGAATTTATGACAAACAAATTGCTTTTCTAGCCTCACCAATAGTGGGGCCAAAATGTAAAATTTGATGATAACAGGAGAAGGAAGCACTGCATGGCTCAGTTGGCTGGACAGGTGCTGACAGGTCCAAAAAGTCTTCATATAAAGTTATGCAGACCACCATGGAAAAAAATAAGGGACTGGTGAAAACCTGATCTTGAACAAGCTTTATCTAAGTTTTTTGAACATATGTACATTATCTTTTAGCATATTTTTTTCTGTATATAATTATTTAATTGGAATTTAATTGAATTGATTAATGGTATTTAGTTGATTTCATATATTGTGGGGCATGGAAGTAAATATATTTTTTTTCAAAAAGTTGAAGATCAACGTTCAATGTTTTCTCACTCTTACAATTTTGACTTTTTTTTGGAGATATATGTGCATGGGGCCTAAGAAAACAATCCAGGGCCACCAACCCAGCTTGATGATGGTGCTATTTAACTCAAACTGGTTCAG
Organism: Lutjanus campechanus; assembly: GCA_027495735.1. Taxonomy (NCBI): domain Eukaryota; kingdom Metazoa; phylum Chordata; class Actinopteri; order Lutjaniformes; family Lutjanidae; genus Lutjanus; species Lutjanus campechanus. The sequence goes on along the minus strand of JAJHUR010100311.1, from coordinate 3,957 downwards.
CCCCTGAGGAACCTAAACATACAGGGTAAATCTCTTTGCAATTAGCCTAATAAACAATCATGTATGGAGTCTAATGAAAAGCTAAAATTTTGGGCTTAGAGCCACATGAGAGGAGAAGTCCATTAAGTGTCCAAAATGCGAAGGGTCAATAAATATTATGGTCTGCCCATTTGATTTTGATTCTTGTGTATTTGCTTGAGGTGCCAAAAAAAGCAGCCAGTATTTGTAATGTATTCTGAGGAACCAGAGTGTTTGACAGACTGACAATCCAAATATCTCCATCCTACAGTAAGTCACCTCAACTGGTGGGGCAAGAAAGCTGGCGCTGCCTCAGACACTGTAGAACAAACCAAACAACACAATACTAAACAACATCAGACTGACTGGAATGACAACCTGAAAACGCAGCAGAGATTAGACAAAGATATGTTGCAAGTCGGAGCTAAAACATCTGCTTGTCACCTTAATTAGTTTGAGAGGAGTATATTGTGGTTGTCATGAACGCCTGCTGTAACACAGCTCTGTAAACCCTGGAATCTGAGGTGCAAACTGAATAGTAAAAGTAGTTTATTTTAACAAGAAGCATTATGAGACGAGTCAAAGTCAGTCATGCTTTCTATAGAAGTGTGTACATGGTATAAGTCAAGTTAATTATATTTATTCTACAGCAAGCTTTTGTTAATGTGTCTCACTATATAGCAGGGCTGCACAATTAATCAAAATGTTGTCTAGATCGCAATATAGTTAACATTTTTTGATAAAGGAAAAATGTGTAACAAAACAGTGTTATTATTTGTAGAGAACCTGATTTAAATATTTTCTTCAGTGAAAATGAAAATTGTGACGTAATTGTTATCCCAGTAATCATGAATCATATAACAATGTTTGTCAAAATAATGACAATGTGATTTTTTTTTACCATATTGTGCAGTCCTACTATATAGTAAAAAAAAATTGCAATGCACATATAAAAATGCCAACATGTAAGAGGGGAAACTGTAGGAAGCAACTGTTTTTCTCTTCACCTTTCTTCAATGCTTCTCCATAATGCATCATTTTTCTTTAATGCTTCTCTCCCTACCACCTCAATTGTGGAAGTGACAGCCAAAACAGATTTGAGCAAATTGGAAAGGCTATAAAGCTCTATTAAGGAAAATCTAGCCACGGTCGGAGGAACAGTGACGGGAGAAAACAGACGAATGAGGAGGGAGGTGCATATTGAGACACAGAAGAAGACGGAGGGGGAAAAAAAATCATTGAGGAATTTGCATAATGCCAAATGGAGCCCTGGTGAGGTTGGAGGCACGACTTGTAGCTGAGTATTGTTCCAATAACCGTGGTATTATACACACCACGAGCGAGCGCTCTGTCTTTCGTTCCCTCTCCCACACAAACAAACTTAAACACAAACACACAAGCAGCTGCAAAATATGGAGGGACTGACAAGATGCACAACTGTCTTCCATGTTAGCAAAACCTTGTCGGAATTCACAATTCTGCCAAGTGAGTGTTGGAGGGAAGCAGAGCGCCAAAGGCAGGGTGGGGGTGGGGATGGAAGGGTGGGACCCACACACTTGAAAGAAAGGGAGAGAGGGAACGACAGGTTGATTTATTCAAAGAGTGAGGAGTGGGTGAATCAAACTTTAATGGCTTTTGGGAGTGCAAGCCGTTCTCTCTCCCCCTTCAATCTTGCCCCTCTCACTCAGTCTTTCCTTGTGTGCTCGCACCTTACTTCCCATACTTCTATCTCTCCCCGTCTCTGTCAGAAATACACTTTTCGATGGTCACTCACAAACACAAGCCTTCCCCTTTTCTGACAGACAAATCTGCGCCCATCGCTGCATAGCACGCAAATCAAGGTGCTCTTCATGCTCAGCGGGATAAAGTAAATGACAGAAAGATAAAGAGAGGAAGAGGAGGTGATTTACCTTCACGAGTGGCAGCGTATGTGATGCCCAGGCGGTATTTGTTGCGTTAACCCCTGGACTGGAAAGGATGCGCGGAAAAATTGTTCTGCAGGAACGACATCCACTCTGACAACTCACTTAAGCAGCCATTTGCCCTGAAAGGCTTCCTGAAGTCTACAAATGAATCATCGTTCATAGAAGTGAATGACTGCACTCACTCCTTGAAGAATGTGCCATCCACACATGAACACAGGCCGACATGGAGTGAATATCTGCAGATGGAAAATTACACCCCGACGCACACACACACTAAACAAACCCCATCAGTGAAATGCAGACTGAAATTAGTGGACTCCTTCTGCATGAAATATGTGAGCAAACAGCTGGTAAAACATCCTGGGCCTGTAGATAAACTGGCCATATGTACTGTATTTGTGTATTCGTTTAAAAAACGAGGAGTTAGTGTAGGAGTTAGATTAGTTTGTAGAGGATGATCACGCGCTGTGGTCTAATCGGTGCTGTCAGATATAATCATATGGGCAGATGGAGAAAGATATTCAACAGAACAACCACCAGTTTACTGTTTCAACACTTACTAAAACACTTTCTTTATAAATATATTCCTGGTTTGTCTGTGTAGGTTCTCAGTCATCCAGGTCATGGTATCCGTAGCAAGGTTTGTTGTAGGCAACTGGACTTCATAGAGTTCTTGAAGACGTTTCGCCTCTCATCCAAGAGGCTTCTTCAGTTCTGAACTTCTACAGAACTGAAGAAGCCTCTTGGATGAGAGGCGAAACGTCTTCAAGAACTCTATGAAGTCCAGTTGCCTACAACAAACCTTGCTACGGATATTCCTGGTTTCATTATTCAATATAAAGGAAGAGGAGGTGATTGTAGATTGGCAAATGTGGATGATGTGGCCAGCAGCTCCTTCAAACTTTGCTATTCTCTTTTAATCTGTCATTTGTGCTGCTATTTTGCCGAAATATGTATCTCCTATGCTGGAAACACACTCGTAGCCACTGGAAAATGAAATGTGGGGTTTGGATTAACGCTTGAAACAATCAACAATGCACACGGCATTTTTGGACCATGTAGTCAAATCAAACAGACGTAGAGAGGATGAGAGATGAGCAGGGATGAGTCATACTCCTGATTGGACTGACTGGTCCTTGCAAATGTCCAGTCAGCAAAATGAAATGGATGAAATGGTAGGCCTGGACAATATAGCTGAAAAGTTTGTCACGATAGTGAAGTTTCATATCAGTAAGTATTGATAATTATCGATCATGTCGTTTGTGACTGATGACGTGTCCTCTAACGGCTGGAAGTGGCTGAGGTGCTAAAATAAGTTTGTTGTATTACCGGTGTTGGTCAGGAAGTTATTCCTTTTCATCTGCTTATCCGTGGTCTGGTCGTGGTGGCAGCAATTTGAGTATGTTGTCCCTCTCCTCAGCAATGCTTTTAAGCCCCTCCACCTCCTTTCGACACAAAGGAGCAGTGGTTCTACTCAGAGATCCCTTCGGATGTCTGAGCCTCACCCTCTGATAGCTGTCTGACTCATTTTGCATGCCATTTCTGTTGTCTCACGTGTTTGTGGGGCATCCGAACCACACACCTGATAAATAATTGTGTGTTCACATGTCACTCGTAGCATTAATAGGGGATACTACAGGCTGTTTATGAGCCTGTGCATCTTCATTATGTGCTTTCATGGTGATTTGCATTTAATGCGTTAAATTGAAGCTATAGAACATTTTTTATCAAACTACTTTCTTACTTCTATTGATGACATGTCTATCGCTGATACATACCGCTAGCATTTTATCGTCCCGGCCTATGAAATGGTTACCAGGGACTGCTGTGCTCATATCTTACAGGGACCCGCTCCACCACATTTGAGGGGGCGGACCAGTTCTGAGGTGACAGGACGCAGCATGCAAGACTCCAGCAGGACGAGGGGAGGACTCTCTTTAAATCAATGCTTACACAGTCAAAGTTGATGGACAATGTTTCCCAAATGTCAAAGCTTTAATGTGACGATGTTGAT
>JAJHUR010100309.1:0-14481 GCA_027495735.1 Lutjanus campechanus | reverse complement strand
GAAAAAGAAATAAAAATTTTGGCAGGACATTCATCTTCACAGTATTTATTCTCCCAATCAAGGAGAGAGGGAGGGAACCCCATTTTTGAAAGTCCGTCTTAATCTCGGCTAAAAGGGGAGAAAAATTTTCAGAATAAAGAGAGTTGAAGGACCTGGCTATGTTAACCCCAAGATACCTAAATCCCGAAGGACTCAATTTGAAAGGAATGTCCTCCTTTCATCTTTCCTGTACTTTGATATGCTATGTGCGTTTCTGTTTAAAGAAACAAAGAAATTTTGATGATGGAAGATGACGAGAAGCAAAGGGGTCCTGAATCATCTTGAAGAGGTTTATTTCATAATAATGAACTGTTCACTGTACATTATCACAATAATTACATGGTTATGTGCCAAAAAGCAATAATTTGACACAAAATATTGATTTTAAAATGATTGTTTGGCTTTTAAAATAAATTTATTGCTCTTACAGAGTCTATGATCGACCTGTGTCCATAGCAATGTTGTTTATAGCAACGGTCTGTTATACAGAATAACAGACCAGAATCGAATATTTAACAAAGCTCCACACATTAAATTAGCCAGTGTTAGCCAATTGCTAGCTAACTAGCTACCTAATCTACACCAGTCAATAGCTAGGTAGCTACATCTGATAGCTATTGTCAGCAAAATGCTAACTAGGTAGCTAATCTACATCAATTGCTAGTTAGCTAGTTACAGCTGATAGGTATGATGTGTACAGATGGGTTTGTGTTGACCATGTTCACAGTAACTTAATCTTCATCATTAATCAGAAATTAGCTGGTTAGCAACTGTTAAGAAAAACAGGAAATTGACAGTTCCACCAGACACCAAGCTTGCTTAACTGTTATTGGAGCACAGAGCAAAAATGGGCGGGACTTAGGATGGGTGAGTTACATTGTGTTAAATACATTTTGCCTAGAGAATCCCCAGTGCTCCTACCCTGGATATCCTTACTATCTTATACTAACTTATACTACCTGGCAACAGGTTTGCTGTGTACATATGTTATTAATTTTAAGCTAATCTACATTCAATTCAGCTTCAACAGAAGGTGAGATAATAAATATCTTAAAGGACCAGTTTGTAACAATTCGCGTGTAGAAGAAGCTGTAACCAGCTGAATCTAAGGTAATTAAAATACTACAAATCATTTTTTCATGTGGTTATACACTCATGACAAGTGTTATTTTCTATTTCTGCCATATTTTCTCAATAAAACCCTCTAAATCTTACACATTGGACCTTTAAAGCTAGATTTTTAGATGGCTATCTTTACAGGAGCAGGCTCCACATCGTGCAGGCCGTGCCCTTTGGCTACTTCAGGTGCTTTAATGATACATATTTTTGCAATTGATCAAATTATGTCAAACCAGCTGACACACAGTGGACTGGGGGCAGTTGGTAATCCAGGAACACATCAGTTATCACTGATGCAGGGAGCGTGTGAGACTTGCCTAACAAAGGCAGACAGACACATTTTGGACAATACAGATAAGAAAACGCTCGCAGCAACAAAGTGATGAACAGGGTCAAAAATCTATTTGGATGTTTCCTAGCAACAAGATGGTCCCGACAAAGCAGAGAAAAGCCTGTAGCAGTGTTACATTTAACAGCTCATAAGCAATGTAATGATTTTTATTAAGAAGGTTACAGGTTATCTGATTATTAAACCAGAAAAAAAAAACAAGTCACACTGACCCTGACCTTTGACCTTTGCCAGGAGTGGGAGTGAAAACAGTTCCATCTATCAATAAAGTCTGCAGACTGGCAGCGGTGCTGATAAGAATCGAAGCTGTAATGTTCTTCACTCTCCTCCAAATCTGTCTGAAAGACAGCGAGCAGCTTGTCAACACAGTTCATTTCTGCCTTTGATGTCTCCCGGATGATCGGCGGCGAGCTTGTCGACTGTGACGACACTGTCACTGCTAAACTCCAAATGACTCCAGCTATCACACAGCTCCATTCAGCAAGCGTCAGCCGCCACCGCCGCTGCTGCTGTACACCATCACCCCCTCAGTCGCACTCAGGGTGTCTGAAAAGGTAATAATGAAAAGGCAAGAAGCAAAAAGACATTATCTGACATCTGGAAGACAGTGACATTTACTGGGACTCGTGCTTGAAAATAGAAAATCTCATTCCAACTCTGCTGGCCTTGGATTGACCTTGAGCACAGAGCTTAGCGGCTAACTTTTCACGTACCGAAGAAAATCTTCTGTGTGTTAAGGCTGTCAGCCAACAATTTGAAATTTTGTTACCACCTATTCTTGAGCATTGGGTCAAATTATGCCCTACCAAAAATGACTTTAAGGATTTAGATATGTGAAATATATGTAATTTTCAAAATATTTTGGTTTGCTTTAATTTTTTTCATTTCAAAACTTGCACTGTGTCGGAAAACACTGGAAAAATGTGCTATTATAATCGTATTTGTTTTAAATCTTGTATTTATTTATTTTTTTTAAAGCTGTGTCCCAGATTTCCATCAACTCTGTCAGATTTCAACAAACACATGATTTAATCAGGTATAAAAAGGGTTAGCTATACCCTAAGTATACCCTGTCTTGCTTTCTGCTTTAAAAAAGGCAGGAATACTGCTCAAGCAAACTTTCTGTTTTTCTACACATTACTTCAATAATATTGCTATCAGATGTGTCTCAGCTATAACATGTCATATCTGTAGCCCCTCTAAATCGAAGCTGAACTTCAAAACTTCAAAAAATAAGCAACTTTGAAGCAACTCTGAGCAATTTAAAAAAATATAAAAGGGCTAGTCACTAAAACTATGCTGTGAAATAAAATGAAAAAAAGTAACATAATAAAATAAAATTAATCACTAGGAGGCTGGCATGTTATAAGGTTTAATAGCCAAGAGTTTGATCTTTTATTTTCTAGCATAATTGAAGAGTAAAAATCAAAACCCTCAAAACAGAGTTTTGTGCCAGTTCTTAACAATGGTGATAATGGAACTGTAAAACACCTGAGACATTAGATTGTGAAAATAAATATTCAAGACACCTCTGCAGTGGACTGGAAATTAGATGCAGAGACGGTTCAGGTATAGGCCTATTGTTTGATGCCAACTGCAATAAAACTCAACCGAAGAAGAAGAAATGTTTCCTGGTTTTCCTCCCTGATGTCCTCCGCCTGCTCTGTGACTTAGAGTTTTTCTTCATATAATAATGATACACTTTCACCAAAATCAACGTCGGAGTCACCCAGCAAAATCTGTTGGAAAAGACGTTGAAAAACCAGCTTTGCCAGTCGTCTAAGAAACGTTTGGGATTGGTTGAATGTGAAAGATGAGGACATCTTTTTCATGTCGTTGAATTGAATTGAACTATTCAAGGACGTCAATCTATGTCCAATTTTTATCAAAACTAAAAGGTGAAAGGATGTCTTTTCCATGTCATTGAAAAGACAGCTATTTAAGGACGTCCATCTACGTCCAGTTTTAGTTGAAAGTGAAAGGTGAAAAGTCGTTGCTGAGAAGACAGACAGACTAAACACAACCCAAATTTCAACGTCCATCCACATCTATTTTTTGGGCCAGATCTGAACCAAAGCCGGTGGACCAAACAAGACCCAGTTTTGAATGTCTATTTTTGGCCTACACTTGGACCAAATCGGACAGACTAAACATGGCCTAATTTTCATTGTCTATTGTTGGGCAAAATAAAGGCCATGACAGACCAACCAGATGTAGCCCAAAAGACAATGTTGAAATGACATCAGGTGATTGGTGGATTAATGTTGGGTGGTCGGACAGAGGTTGGGTTCTTTTGACAGGGACCTGTTTAGCATGGACAAACATAACTTCTTCTTTTTTTTTTTTTTTTAAATACCATATATCTTCGGTAAAAACATCAGCATGAACCACCACACACTGAATTGAGTTACTGTGATTTTATTAGGAGCAAACCATAAATCCTCCTAATAAAATCAGTGTGTAGGTTTATGTTGATGTTTTTACCTGAGATGTTCCTGCGACCAACCAGCACCTGATCCCTGAGACCGGCTGTGCAGAGTGAGTTCTGTTCACTATGTCTTATTATATATATTATTGAACTATATATATATTTATATATTTTTTGTAAGAGTGGAGAAAATCCTGGGTGACTAAGATGCAAAAACAAACCTTTGACTGTATCTTGACAACTGAAAATCAACTATAAAACACTAGTTTTTAATAATAACTCATAATTGGACTGCGAGGTCAACCCGTCTGTAACCTCAACAAACACTCAGCTATTTAAAGCCTGAGTTGTTGCAGTAGGTCACATGCTCTCCTGTCACTTGTAAAGACGTCTGTAACGCCTGCTCTCACTTGTTTGATACAGTGTGAAGGCTTAACAACCAGTCAGTGATATAATGAGGATTGAAGAAGGTCTTCATCTGAAGTGTGAAATAATCTTGACAGTTAAGTTAGTATTTTGACAACACTGCTTAACACCTGCTTTGAATAAATCCATTATTATAGAGCGCTCGGCTGCAGCCTTCGAAGGTGTTTGGTTATAGGTGGTATTTTTTTTACATTTTTAATTTGTATTTTATCTTCACCACAGATTTCCTTATGTTTCTGTGTTAGTACTGCTGAACTTGACCAGAACACGAACTATTCAGACTTCAGGTCAACACAGGATTGTACCGTTTGGAGACGGGCCAGCGGAATAAATTTCTCCATAACTCCAAGTGCACTGTACTGTATGTACTTGAACTCTGAGTGTGAAATTTATGCACAAAATACAATAACGGCCTAAACAAATGCAGTGCTTCACGTTTTATACTTCTGAAAATTCCACTCATGGAACACATCGACCAGCAGCAGTGACAGTTCAGGAGCAGAGGGGTTGTTTAGTGTTTCCCTTATCTGACTGAGATTTGTGCGAGTTAGAGTCTGAGGCTGCGACCGTGGCTCTGAAATATCAGCAGTCTGACTGTGCTGTGTTGTGATGAGTCCATGGAGCTGTCCGTGGTGCTGAAGTAGCAGGTGGATTTGTAATTGCACATTTTTCTTTCTGTCCCGCCCTTCTGTCAGTTCTGTGTTCAATCTATAATATTCTCTAAACTATGTACATTAAATATTCATTTTGTACCGTATTGTAGCCTGTGGCTGGCATTAACTTTTTGATAAAATCATCATTTAACTAAATTATGTTATACCAAACTTTTAAACTAGCTTAAAATTGACTAAGAAAATATCTTCATTTGTAATCCTAGATTAAATTCTGTTCCACCAACTCCAGTTAAAAATGTGATCCAATGTTAAGTTTAAACTGACACTTGAGGAGGTTTAACTTTAAAAATGGTTGACTTTTTGAGATGGATTGAGCATAAAAATTAAATTCCTCTCTACTTGATTTGTAAAGCAGTCAGCCAGTTGTTGTCTCTTTTGTCCTTACTGTGTTGTTGTTCATTTTTAATCTTTTATTATTTGGCTGCATTGCTCCATTAATTCAGCTAACAAGTTTTTCTCAAAGGAGCCATCATGAATGCTAGCTAGCAAGCAACTTAACTTTTTAGCTAGCGAGCAGACATTGTAATGTTTTGTTAACTTTAAGCTAGTTAACAATGTAATGTCTTGTCAACTTTTCAGGAAGCTTGCAAACTAACTTTTTGTAAACTTTTTAGCTATCTAGCAAACAACGTAATGTTTTTTTAAACTTGTTAGCTTGCTAGCAAATAATGTTTTTTTTTTTTTGTTTTGTACTGTTTAGCTTCCACGCCAACAATTTAATGTTTTGTTAAATTGTTTAGCTAACTAGGAAACAATGTAATGTTTATTTAACTTTTGAGGTAGCTAGCAAACAGTGTAACATTTTGTAAACTTTTTAGCTATCTAGCAAATAATGGAAAGTTTTCTTAACTTTCTAGCCAGGTAGTAAAAGAAATAGTGTTTTGTTTATTTTTTGGCTCGCTGGGAAACAATATAATTTTTTGTTAACTTTTTAGCCTTTTAGCAGAAAAGGAACGTGTGTTAAAGGAACGCAGAACAGGTTTCCACCCCCTCTTTTATACTCACTAGGCCCTGTATTTATTTATTTATCTATTTATTTATTATTTTATTTATTTATTTTTAATTCAATTATTTGTTTTTAAATTTGGGTGAGTAAGCATTTCCATATTAATTAAATTCAATTAAATTTTGGTGTGCATCAATAAACCTGGATTTCCTGAACTGAGGGTAGTTTTTAATTGTGCAGCAGAGCTCTGCTTAATTTTAAATCTGGATTTACATATTCTATTTTAAACTAGTTTTGCTAAAGTCTGATTAGAGCTAATATCTTCAATAGAAGCCAGTCTATATACCCTGTAGAATAGTGTCACCATCATGATCAAAGTGACAGTGTGTACAGGCAGGTGTTGCTCCCATTGGGCCGTCCCTCCTGTTAAAAATTAACAAATCACCACCTGTCAGTGACGGAACATGATGATTCAGAAGTGCCTGAAACCTCAGTTTACACTCTGTTGTTTTTAAATGCTGAATGACGCTCTGAGGCTTCATAGTCCTGCATATTAGTCAGTGCAGATAAATAGACTGTGTTGTATCAGTGTTGAGTTATCAAGTGCTCTGTGCAGCTGTAATGAGCGTGTGCAGACGCAGAGCTGCTGGCAGATGGATTGAAGAGACGATGAGGGTTTGATGACACCATTTGTGTGAGATTTTCAGGTACAGGATGCACAAGAAGCAAGATCCTTGTCACTTGCACGTATGTGTGTGTGTGTGTGTGTGTGTGTGTGTGTGTGTGTGTGTGTGTGTGTGTATTAGAGGTGGGATGTAACTAAGTACAAATACTTAAGTGGAGTTTTCAAGTATTTGTACTTTGGTTAAGTATTTATTTTTCCAACAACTTTTACACAAATATCTGTATTTTCTACTCTTCACATTTCCAAAACAGTATATCACATGCAGCATTTGTAACAAGACGAGAAAGATGTAACAAAATGATAAATGACATATCAAGTCAAAAAACTGTGTAAAAGACAAAACAGGACAAAAAGATATGACACTGCAAAAATTAACATAAAAAACGTAACAAGAAGAAAAATACGCAACGAGACCAAAAGTGGCATAAAACGACAAAAAAAGTAACAAAACGAAAAATGATGTAACAAAACAAAAAGACGTAACAAAAAAGTAATATTATAAAAGTAAAATTAAAAATTACATAACAAGATGAAAAATAATTTAACGACAAAAAATGACCTACCAAAATGAGAAACGACATAAGACGAAATGTGACGTAGACAAAAAATACGTAATGTGAAAATGCCTCACAAAAAAACCCCAAAACATGACGTAAGACAGAAAAGATGTAACAAGACTAAAAAAAAAACATGAGACAAAAAATGACACACACAACAAAAAGAAGTAACAAAACGAAAAGAGGTAACAAGATGAAAAATGAGGTAACGACAAAACAGGCGGAGAGGGAGACTCGACCGCTGATTAAAGGTGATGCTCAGTTAGCTTTGCGCAGAAACAGCTGGAACAAATGTCCTTCAGAGAGAAACTTTCTACTTTTCTAGCTTTAAGTACATTTCAGAACCTGAACCTTTTCACTTTTACTTGAGTAAAGAAGTTGAATCAGTACTTGTTTTTTACACAAGTGACTGTACTCCTGCTTGAGTAAAGAATGTGTGTAGCTTTGCCACCTGTGATGTATGGGCTGTGTATGTGTGTAGAAGGCGGTTTTTGTCCCCTTTGTTTAAATCAAAGTCAGACTCAGGCACATGCAGTGGGAAGGAGAATAAATGTGAACAAGGCTGCGTTCACACCTTATTCATCACTATTCCCTGTTGTGATCCATATCTGGTGACAATTCGACCTGACAGCAGCGTCCTAACGGCGAGTGACAATAACAGAAGACATCACATCTGTTTCTGCGGCTCAGCCTCTTCCCCCCGTCTCCATCACATTTCCATTTTAACTGAGCTGGCACGTCTCCCCAAATACCAATCAAACCTCTTGTTTGTCTTTCATCCCATTCATGCGTCTCATCGTCCTCCGCGGAGCCAACATTACGACAGCTGTCTCAGGTGGATGAAGATTTACTTATCGTCATGGCAACACCAACAAATGCACTGTGCAATGTGAGCGTTAAAAATACATGTGGGTCACTCGCATCGACGTGAGGATTTCCAAGATGTGGCCCAGATCAACACGCAGAAAAAGGACTTTGATGCTCATGTCAGTGAGAAAACATCAGATCTGTGTCATGTGTGAGGACACAAAATGAAATTTGGGACACTTTGAGGTTGCCTGTTGTTCCAAAGAGCAGTGAAAACATGTCACAGGTTGATGAAAAGGAGACTAGCAGAGTTGGGAGGGTTACTTTAAAAATAGATTCTGATACAGTTACTAATTTCCTGTCAAAAACTGCTGTCAGTAACCTAATCCAAGTGTCACAATATTACTTTTGGATTACCTCAATACCAAATATGGTGAGATTGTCTAGCTTAGTACAATATTTAGGGCGGCACAGTGGTGCAGTGGTTAGCACTGTTGCCTCACAGCAAGTAGAATTTGTGGCAGGAGCAGGACCTTTCTGTGTGTAGTATGGTCTCCTCGTGTCCACATGGGTTACAGATGATGGATGGCTAATATTTATGTTTGTTGTTAGGTTTATTGATTGTTTGTCCAGATACTACTTCCTTTGTTGTGCACAAATGCACATTCAGATTAATAGCAGTAACTCAATGTACTTTGTGTTAGGGCTGCACAATATATCGTAAATTTACCGTCATCGCGATATCAACATGCGCGATATACATATTGCAAAAGACTGTCTGAACTGCGATAAATGGTGTGTTTCCATGCGCCATGCCTTAATGCTCTGTCAATATATTTGGCCAATCAGATTGAGCCCTACTGCCCTAGATGTCCGCCCCCTAGGTTGATGGGAGTGGCTGCGGTCGCAAAGCGCATGCAGAGAAAGCTTGGTGGGAGTTGTCATGGCGGAAGGGACAGAGACGAGCGGAGAAAATGTGGACGAAGAACTCATGGCTAAACAAACAAACACAAAATGTCTCCATCCTGCTTGTGTGGTGTAATCCAAGTGTTCGCAAGCCGCGACATTAAAAATTAACCGCAAAAGACGCCATTTTCGCCATGTTTTTAGCAGAAAAATCAGCTGTTGCACGTAGCCGGTAAGATGTAAACATGGCGTCGATCTCGCGAGACTTCGTATATATCCTAATGGCCGCACGTGCTGAAGTCTCGCGAGATCGACGCCATGTTTATTTGGTAATTTATCGCAAGTCATATCGTCATCGCAACACTAGACAACATTATCGCATATCGCATGTTTTCCTAATATCGTGCAGCCCTACTTTGTGTACTATTCAGACTTCACACTCAAATTTTGTTTGTTTTTAACCAGAAACCATCCTGATCACCAGCATCACCTCCTGCAGTCCCAAAATATTCCTCATTAATAGTAGTAGTGTTGATAGTTTAGCCAGCTAACTTGACTTCTGTGTGGCTAACGTTAGTGTGTAGTCTGTGTAGTTAATGTTAGGGGTTGGACTGTGTAGGTAATGTTAGCAGTTGATCTTTGTAGCTAATGTTAGCGTTTTTTCCTACCTATAAATGTTTCTTTAAATTAAATAACAGATGAAGATGGAACTGTCACTGTGCTGTGATGTTGTTCCTGTTTTCTGATTTAAAGACAAAACAATGTGAAGCATTTTTTCACTAGAGGCCATGGTAATGAATTGGCTACTGTAAGATTAGCTATGTTCTCACCTGTTCTTTATTTTCAAATGTATTTTAAATTGTAATCCTGCTAATATTTTTTATTGAATGTATTTGTAATCTGATTCACTTTTTTCTGTAACTGTAATGGGATACAGTTACCTTTTTGTATGCTAATTATCCTGATAAATGTAATTCATTACTCCCTGAGCCTGGTGACTACCTTGGCAATTTACAGCTGATGCCATCAGAGAAGCAAGCCAAATGCTAAAGCTACGTGGAAACAGAGAGGATAAAGGAGAGGCTATTAACAATGAGTAGGTGAAAGCCAAATATGTGTGTGTGTGTGTGTGTCTGTGTGTCTGTGTGTCTGTTGATTAGCCTGCGTGTAGCCCAAGCCAAATTCGTTCACCTCTCTGTCACCACCTCGATTATCCAGAACCACACAGGCAAGACAGCGCAGGGAGGAATGCCTCGGTTCACCACCACCAGAAATGGGGGACCAATTACGGCAGCCCGTTACCATGCCGACGGGAGGCGGTCCCTTTCTATAAAAAGCTGGTAGTGTGTTACTTTACATAATTCCAGTCACTTTGGATTTTCCACTCTGCTCCTCGAGACTAAGGGAGCTACATTAGTGAAGCAGGTTTAAGGAGGCACGTCCAATCGCTGTGCTGCAGCACCAGCAGCTCCGCACCGCCACTTCAGACCTGCAGCTCCTCACGACGCACGCATGTCAGCTCCACAACCAGGCTCTTTTTATCTTGATGTCTTTGGTGGGTGATGGCAGCAGAGACAACTCTAACCATGTCTCAACTGCAGCTTTGGAGCTGTTGATCATAAAGGTGTTGGGTGCTTTCTTCCAGACCTATCAGAACATTAATTGTTTTAATTCATTACACTTGTCCAGGACCAGTTTTAGCCACATTCTGTTTATGTCAGGCCACACCAGTATTTCATTATATATAGGCCATATAGGGAGAATGCGACTCCATCTTTCCTCCACCTTTCTGCTCATGGTGATCTACTACTTTGCAAGGCAGCTGGATTTGTGAGATCATGTGAGAATCCATCTTGCCAGGCTTCAAGTTATACATTTATGTCTGCACCAAAAATGATGCAGCCAATCAGCATCCTAGGTGGGACTACTAGCATTTATGGAAAATAGAGGTATTTAGTAAAAAACTAAATTTTCAACCTGCTGGTGCCTCTGGATAAAAAGTCAGGCTGTCACCAAAGCTGGTAGGTTTCATCATTTAGAAACCAGGAATGGCTATACCCAATTTTGTGCCAATCTGTCCTATAGTTTTGTAGTTATTTTACTCTGGGCCAACATTGTCATCCCTTGAGACAAAACACTAACATGACAAAAAATACATCAGTTCCAAAAGATCTGTTATTTATGCCACATATCAAGAATTATCTAAAAAAAAAAAATCAGCCAGGCTTAAACCTGATTTAAACTGGAATTATTTGTGTTAGTTCAACAGATTAAATATCAAACTCTTTTAATAACAGTCTCACTGGGACTGGACAGGCAGCAGCTTCTTACCATTTACAACATTCTGATTAAGACATTGTTCATCAAACTATTTCAAATTCACTCTATAAGTACACTTAGAAATGCAAAGTATGATAAATGACATGCGGTTGTCAGGAGAACCCTCAGAGAAAGTGTTTGTGTCACTGTCTGATTAAAAGCTCTCAATCACAGACACACATTTTTGCTTCAAGTAGCACTACATTTTCCCAAAGGCTCACTTAACCTTAAAGGGATAGTTCTGATTATTTGAAGTGGGCTGTATGGTACTTATCCATAGTCAGTCTGTTACCTTCAGTAGATGGTGGTCGATGCCCCCGGTTTGGAGAAGCAGCTGGAGTACCGTGAAGCTAAGCAATGTCCCGCTGTGAGCAGGGTCAGTAGCAAAACGTGATATAGTCGAATATTTTCAGTGCTTTACTTTGCTGTCAGACAGCCTATTCCAACAGGAAACCAGGTTATATAAGCTAAATGTCACTCTCTCCAAACCAACCAGACTCCTTTGCCAAAAACAGTCATTTTACCTCACAGAACACAGGAGCTGCTTGTGTACTAATGCCTTGATTAAGTCATTTGTGTCAATTATTTGGTGACCTTGGTAATCCTTTCAAACACTTAAAGACACACAATAACACAAACACACTAACTGATCAAAGCAGCAGTAGACCAGCGACCTTTGTGTTCTGCAAGGTAAAATTGCTTATTTTACTCATGGAGTTTGGTTGCTTTGGAGATAGTGATATTTGGTTTATGTAACGGTGTTTTCCATTAAAAAAAGGCTGCCTGACTGCAAGGTAAAGTGGTGAAAATATTCTATATATAACATACACGTCACCTGATATTGATTTTTTAGTTGTCTAAAACACTTTTGCTACTGAATGAATGTTTTTTTCCAGTGGAGTCTGGTTGGTTTGGAGAAAATGATATTTGGCTTGTATAAGGGCAGTTTCCCGTCAGTGAAAGCTATCTGACGGCAAGGTAAAGCGCTTGAAATATTCTAAATTTACAGCAAGGCATGCATGACTGCTGCATTTTAGTAGTCATTGACTACTGCCAAAATGTAATTAACTAGTTGACCAGTCACGGGAGGTATTTTACTGTGTATGTATTTACTCTGTAACAATGACCAGTTTTAGTCAAAAAAGGTCTCAAATACATCCAACAAATGGTTAACTAATGTAGGCGGGACCAACCTGGGGTTAGGTGAAATAGCAGAGTCCTTGATTGGCTCTGAGAGGCTGTTTACAAATGAGAAATCTGATTGGACTAAACCACCAGCAGACTTGTCTGAGCTGTTGAACTGCAGGAGCAACATGACTGCTCTCTTGACAGCTAGAGTCTTTCCTTTTCTAAATACATTAAATTATGTTAATTTAACAGATGTACGACTACTCTACAATGATCCACAGTGTCAGTTAGTGGATTTTCTGTGAAACCCCTAATATACAGTTGTACAGACTTAAACTGATATTGATTTTTTGTCCACAGCAGCACATTGCTTAGCTTCCTGCACCCATACTCCTGGGGACGAAACTGGGGATGAGCCAACCACCATTTACTGTAGGTAAGTACCTCATAAAACCCCACAGTAAAAAAAATCCAAACTATCCCTTTAAAATCTTGAGCACTGGTGACAAATATCCAGAATATTTTAGGATAATCTTTCCTTTCTCATGGCTTCACCACTCTGTTGTTTCAAATAACATCTGAAATATAAAGAAATTCTGCCATTTATGTAATGACTTCTTGAATATGACTCTAAGATGAGTAAAATCATCCGCATCCAATAAAAATAATTACCTCACCTTTGAATTAAAACCACAAATGAAAATGTTAATATATTATGTAAAATGTTCATATTATTTGCAGTTTTACACTCATCCCAGTAATCATTTTGTCGTGATTGTTTTCTTATGTTTTTGAATGGAAACGGTAAATGTCACACTTGTTCGACATACAGAACAGGCACTCACACTTTCTCCATTCCAAACTTTCCCTTCTCGCCTCAGGATGTGCGTTTTGATGCTAATTTATGCATTATGAATATGTTGATATAAAACACACTGTGCTGTGTATGTGGAATGCTGAAAATATGTGGAGCGTGCAGCAGAACAAACTAAACCACAGAGAGAAGATTTTAAAAGCACCCACGTGACACTAAAGAGAAACATTTCCGCTGATTTTGATCAGAGATTATTTGAGCCAGAAACGTGATCGTGCTTCACGTAGAAATGCAAATGCATTTTACTCCACGTTATTCTTGCAGTGCACTGGATGGTGGTTTGGTCTTGTTTTTGTAAACCAGCTTCCATTATGGAAATATGCAAATGTAATCACAGTAAACAGATTGGTTATGAGCACAGTAGTAATTATGGGATGGTTCTACCAGTGTGATTCTGCTCTAACTGCGCACTAACACTTCATGTCTGACCAAACACAGTGCATTCTTCTTCATCCACTGACATTCAAGCAGTGCTGGCTGTCAGGCCACCAGCTGTTTGTCCCTCATGGACAAAAGCATCTACTGTGTGTTAAAGAGCCGAAGCCTTTACAGGGAATGAGCACAAAGTTCTAATTCCATGGTTTTTCTAATAAGCAGGTCTTTATTGTACCTCTGTCACATAATAATGAACAGTCCTTTAATTCTTGATATATTCTGGAGGAGGTAGTAGGCTGATTTTGCAACTATCTCTAAGGGATAGTTCACCCAAAATGAAGTCATTATCCATTCACTTTCATGTTGACTGAAGGTTGGGTTTATTTTTTAGTCCACAAAACACTGCTGGAGTTTCACAGGAAAACAGTGGAGGTGAATGATGATGAGTTTACAAACATAAAAAAAAAACTAAAGACTAAAAACATAAAATGCCTCCATACTGCTCATCTGGTGTAATCCAGGCCTCCTAAAGCTCCAACATGCCAAATAGATTTAAAAAAAAACGTTATTTACACCATGTTTTTAGTCTGAATCTTATCTGTATATCCTTAGTTTGGAGCCATATTCATGCACTCATGCACGCTGTCTGAACTGGGTGTGTGTGATGTGACAGTGTGCAAACAGCATGTTGGGGCTTTAGGAGACTTGGATGATGCCAGATGAGCATTATGGAGGCATTTTATGTTTTTATTCTGTTGGGGGTTTTTTTTACGTTTAAAATCTGGTCACCATTTACTTCCATTGTTTGAGAGATTCGGCAGCACTGTTTTCCTGTGAAACTCCAGCAGT
>JAJHUR010100306.1:0-14875 GCA_027495735.1 Lutjanus campechanus | reverse complement strand
TAATTACACATTCTTCAAATGTAATCTGATAATGTAATCCGATAATCATGTAATCACCATTACATGTTATTCATATTGCCCAACCCCTCAAGCACACTCAGGAGACTTCAGAGGAAATCCATTCAGCTGAAGTTTTGACTGATGATTCATGGAGGAGAATAAAACAGGCTCTGTACCTGCCTGTTTCATTTCTGCCCCGATGAATCATCTTGGCTGAGGCTCATATTTTATCTTTCAGCAACCAGTAAATCCTTTAAGGACATGTATAACATTTAGAGGATTATTTAAATGACACTGCATCAGCTGAAAAGACTATAGTACATTTTATGAGAATGTTGTCAGATTAGAAACAAGAAGATGCAGTAAATCATATGTGACAGTAACTAAGGGAAGTAAATAAAACAGAGCCAGTCTGTATAAACGTCACGTATAAAGTTGTATAAACGTGTACAGATATATTAAAAAAATAAACAGCAGGCCCTCCCTGGGTGGAGAACTGATCCATGCGAGTGATTCTGATCGCCACCTTGGAAAGACGCCTGTGTTCAAAGAATGAAGGGTTAGCTGACAAGCTGACAAACTCATTTGACTACAAAATCCAACACATTGTTAGTAAATATATGTATTTTGTACGTGTGCGTGTGCTTCATAACTATATGCTAGCTTGCACTGAGACAAGTCATATGGCAGTGGTTCTCAACCTAGGTGTAGGGACCTCCTAGGTGGTCATGAAATAATTTTGGAGAGGCTGCCAGATTGTGGCTGTGGAGACTAAAATAAAATATCGTATTGTGGCACTCTGGTAGCTCAGTTGGTAGAGCGTGTAGCCCATGTGCGGCGGCTGAGTCCTCGGTAACAACAGTGGGTTCGATTCCAGCGTGCAGCCCTTTACTGAGAGTCTTCCCCCCTTCTGTCTCTCCCCCATTTCCTGTCTCTCTACAAGCTGTCCTGTCCAATAAAGGCTACAAGCCCAAACAATAAGCTTTAAAAAGAAAAAAAACATATAGTAGCAAGCAGCACAGAATGAGAGCCAGGAAGCAGCTCTGAGCAACATTAGCCGCATTAGCACTCAAAAATATGTAAAATACAGCTGCCCTCAAGGAGAGTCACAAATGGGTAAAACTACAAACAGAAATTACAGAAACAGAAAGTAGCAATTACCAACACAAACCACCATGTTCTGAACACACACAAACACTAACAAAAATGAGAGCTGTGTTTTAGA
This sequence comes from Lutjanus campechanus, assembly GCA_027495735.1. Lineage (NCBI taxonomy): Eukaryota > Metazoa > Chordata > Actinopteri > Lutjaniformes > Lutjanidae > Lutjanus > Lutjanus campechanus. The sequence goes on along the minus strand of JAJHUR010100306.1, from coordinate 13,650 downwards.
CGAGGGAAAGATTACATCACCTGCACCTGTCATATAATGTGAGTTTGGTAGCTTTCATGTGTGGGGGTCATGAACACCAACCTGATTTTTCTTGGGGTTCATGACTCAAAAAGGTTCAGAACCACCGCCTTACATCGCAGGGGGATCTCCAGGTGTTTCCAGACCAGCTGGCAGATGCAATTCTTCAGCAAGCCTAGATCTCCCAAGGGTCCAGCCCAGCCCTGCCTGGAAACCCCCAGCACCCCACAGGGAGGCAGTGAGGGGGACAGATGGCAAATGGGTATCTTGCAAGAACTCTCTCCAGTCCTCCTAAACGTGTGAAGTCTCTACCTAAAGCTTGTGACCATTGGTGTGTACTCATTGCTTAACCAACAGACGCAATGAGCACTAGCTAATGAGAGAGAGATTACCGCTAATGCATTAATAGGTTTTTATACTTTTAGCTGAAGTGAGGGCAGGAAAAGGGGAGAGAGAGTGGTGGAATGACATGCAGCAAAGGGCTGTGGGTAGGAGTCAAACCCGCGTGGACTGCAGAGGACTCACAGCCTCAGTACATGGGGTTAACACTCTACTAACTGAGCCAACAGGCTACCAAAATCATATTTTAACCTTGTTAACAGGTTCCTGTGGTATTTTTCAAGTGTTATAAGACATATCAGGAGCAAAATAAGCAGTAAATGCCATGTCAGATCCATATGACATAAACCAAGGGAACCAATCCCATTAATCAAGGGAGAGGCGCTGTACATATAATCAGCGGCGATGCCCGGCATACAGGAGAAGCGGGATGTAGTTACTTATCGTGAGCAAAAAAGAGGAGCAGCCAGGTGCAGCTACTGAGGGGTAAAGGTGGGGTTTAGGGTGTAAAGGGGGTGTGGAGCAGACAGGGGTTATTTGCATAGGCATGAATTCTTGAATACTAAATGAGGGCAAGGATTTAGAGCTATATGCAAACCATTTTAACAAGGTATATTAACTTGTTTTGCAAAAACAAAACAAAACAAAAAAAAAATCATGCACAATTTATTACTTCTTGCAGAGCATTTTATTCTGTTTAAAACTTGACCCGAAGTGGACTTTAAAGGTACAGAATATTAAAATTGCCTCATATTGGGAAATGAATGTGTGTCAAGTGCTGATGTAGTAAAAACTTCATTCATAACTTTTCCAGTAATATCTGGACTTGTGCCACGGCACACCGTTGGAGAACAACCACTCTAACGACTGACTGGTCTGATTAAGTGAATGAGTTTGACAGCCTGACAGTCAATACACACACAGAGAACTGCCTGAAGAAATACACGGTTTAAACAGGATTATTCTGAAGGGAAAAAAAAGCTTAAGAGCTTATTTTTATTGTGCTCCCCTGTATGATCTTTTAGTCCCTAAGATACATCATCCCATCCACTCGGAGTAACTGCCGTCTCATCTCCCACACCTGGTATCTTTTTGTGATTGGACCACAATCTTAGACATGTAATCAAGGGCAGCCAGACTTTTGATCTACCTTTGATATCCTGTCCGTGGATATCTCAAACAACAGGAGAGGTGAGAAGCCACACCCTTGGCAGATGGCCACTCTAAACGTGCTTGACTTGGCTCCAAGAAAACAAACACAGCACTCACGCTGAACAAGCAGGGAATGAATGATTTGCAACAGCGACCACGTTTCCAGAATATTCCATAAAAAACAAGCTTTTCCCAGTTCTCTTTTAGCAACTTCCCACAATCTCTTGCTTACCTGTGATAGAGGAGGACAAAGTAGTTCTATTTGCATTATATCCTCTTCGTGCCCACAGACACTTTAAGACCTTTTAACAAGTGATAATGATAGAAATTAACGTACAAAGGTAGCGATTAGCCTCTGCGTTGGTGTTTGAGTTCATATCAAACTTCAGTTTATCCTTCACAAAACTTTTATTTTGTAGGGCTATGACTCATGAGAAAATTTGGGAGCAGTTTCGTGATATCTTATATATTATAATGAGAAGATAACTGCATTAAAACTTTATTCAAATTCTCATCTGAACATTCTGTAGGTTTTGCAGCTGTGTCAGCCCTCTGGCAGTTTACAGATGGGTGTGTTTTAGTAGAGCAGCATATTTCTGACGGTGTCAACAAAGGTGACATTCAGGAAGTCTGCATGTTCTTATAATAGCATTATTATCCACAACTCTCACACCATACCCATCAAGCGCACGAAAACATGTGACTTGCAATAATAATAATGAACACTGATAATTATACTGATAAGTATGTTTTCATAAGTGTATAATCATCTGAAAACTCTGCTGTATTCCATTTACCACAGGACCAGAGAGATGTCTCACCCAGATTGTGTTCCAGTACGACAAGTCTAAAAACAAAGATAGACATCTATACGAAAACCATTTTTTTGTGCTTGATAACAGCGCATTAAGCAGTATTTTGTGTATGCAAACACCGGAGCTACATGTCCACAAATAGAAGTTGTGTGACAGTACTGTGTGTCTGACTGATTTAAAGAGACACAAATGACAGAAGTGCTAATAAACAGTAGGCTATATTACTACACTTTTATTACTGTCGATGAACAGAGCAGCCATCTTGGATTTCGAGATTGGTGTTGGTGAAGTTGGTGAGTCCAGTCTACAGTAGCTCAGAACGGACAAACCAAACGCTGGCTCAAGAAAGGGCCTTTCGTGTTTTTTGCGAGTTTCACTACCAACTGTAGTAGTAGTACACTCTTGGAAGGGCAGGGTAAGGTGAGTGGTAGTCAGTTGGTTTGTAGAACCTCACTGCTAGATGCCACAAAATCCTACATACTGGCCCTTTAAGCGTACACTAGAATATTTTCACAGCTGGGAAATGGCCATTTTATATGCCAAATATTACCAACCAAACTCCTTCTGCAAAAACATTTATTTTACCTTGTAAGGCTGGTCTACCGCTGACTGGACTGATTAGCTTGTGTTATTGTGAATCCAAACCAACCCGTTAAAACGCAGAAGTCACAAAATAAAACAAATGAACTGATCAAGGCAGTGGTAGACCAATAACTCCTGTGTTCTGTGAGGCAAAATAACGGCTTTTGCCAAAGTAGACTGGTTGGTTTGGAGAGAGTGATATTTGGCTTATATGATGGTGGCTTCCCGTCAGAAAAGGCTGCCTGTCCGAATGGTAAAGCAATGAAAATGTTCTAAATATAGCATACACTTGAATTGATATAGATCTGTTTTTAGGTAGCAAAATATGTTTTGCTGTTGACCCTGTCCACAGCAGTACTTTGCATAGTTTCCTCCTGCTGCTTCTCCAAAATGGGGGTGTGTTGGTCATGGATGAGAACATCATACATTTCCACATCCACAAAACTTATGAACTATCCCTTTAATTTCAGTACCTAATTGCCAAACATGGGACTTTCTCATTTTGATGCAATTTAAGATGTAGCTCAGTCCTTTCAGTTGTATTTGTCTCCTATTTTTCCTTTTTTCAGTCGGTTATTTTATCATCTGCAAATACTCCTCATTAACAGAAGTCTAAACCTATTCCTGGTGCAATAAAGATATAAAACACAGGTTATAAATGATAGATACCACTTACAGTAACAGGCTTTTACTGCCTATAAATATATTATATTGAAGGTGATTCAGAGTTGATGATTCATTTTGTGATACACTATGACAATGAAAAGGTGTGGCAGTAATTTCTTTGCAAGCACGTGAGTTCCCATAAAAGTTTAACATTTATTTTCTGTTCTGATAAACCAGATATTTTCACTCATTGTTCTAGTTTCCTCGTCCAAACCTGGTGCCTTCAATGCAACTCAACAGTTTGGTTACAATTTTTCAAACTTATAGCGTACTTCTAAACACCTGAAAACAGATTTGGAGTAAAATTGGCGGAGCTCAAAAAAGGTCAATGTAGTATTGCTGATGCATTAAAGACCCTAACAAACCTATTTTTAAATCTGGTTTTACTAAGAACGATGTGCTCCCACATGTACAGAACATTTTCTGCTTAAGCTGGAGCAGGTTTTGATTATTTGACTTGAGAGATTTTCTGTATTTTTTGTTTTATCTGTGTTTTTCTCACTGATTCAAAGTGGATGGGGATCTGTTGGAAAACTGGGATGTCACATACTTCCATGCACCAATCAGGATTTATATTTATATTTGATTTAGAATTCTAATGGCAGATTATTTCCTGCTTTAAACTAGACAAAACTACACAAAGTAGTTCCTGATGAAGCAGACATGCAGAGTTTTTTTTGTTTGTTTGTTTGTTGGTTTTAATAAATAACAGCTAAAGATGTTTTTTTCTGAAAATAACTTTGTTGATTATTTAATCAGGAATATTTCATGATCAGAGAGAAACAATTAGGATTTGAAACCAAGTTGCCAGGAGCTTTATGCGATGGTACTGTCCCATTGTACTGTTGTATTATTTTATACTAATTTTCTATATTGTTGGGCAGTTTGACTATTTTGCGAACTGATCATTATTTTGTATGTAAAATGCAAAAACAATGCAAAAGTAAAGTTTTATCTGCAAAGTGTATTCAAAGTATCAAAAGTAAATATTATAGAGCAGAAGTTAGTTTGACATTATTGCATTATTATTAGTTATGCATTCAAGTGAAAGCAGCATTTTACTATTGTTGTCCAAAGTGGACCTTATTTCATTTACTTATAATGTATAATATCTACTGTTGGGTAGTTTAACTAATGCAACGCATTTCAAAACAGAGAGACATATTTTAGAGACAAAAGATTTCTAATCAAGAAAAGAATAGCTCTGTTTTAGATGGAGCAACGCTGGTATTAACACTGATGATTTTTACTTTGTTATGTGTTTCAAAAATGTAATGCAATACTTCTATCCAGCTAGATTTTCTCCATTTTTTTTGCAGATTATCAGCAGCTTTTAGCCCTGGCATTGTGCTCCAGTCCATTTACTGCTACAAGGAAGTAATAAGACAAAGTACAACTGCACGATGACACAGCATAATACAGCCGGCCACATTCCAGTTCTGTCAGAGTGATCACTCTGCTCTCATTTCCTCTCCTACACCAACCTCTGTGCTGTGTCCGTCCCTCACCTCCATCCTGTCTTTCATTTCTTTATTCCCTTATTTCTCCCATTATTTTAAAATGTTTGTCAATTTCCTCTCTCTTCTGTTTCCTGTCAGTACAGGAATAGTAAGGAGAGAGAACTATACCTTAGATTACATCAGATTTTACTTCACTACATTGAAAAACTCATGCTTGTTTTATTCTGGCCAAAAGATCTTGTTTGTTTGTGAGCTTTCTTAAATTAAGTGATGATGTGAAAAAGCTGCTGGGTGTCTGGAGGAAGAACTGCAGGATTTTATTGCCCTCTGTGTTAGTTTGATATTGGGGGGGGGGGGGGCTTGACATCATGTGCTGTGAATGGGCTGCCCTCTGCTGTTTGAACACAGAAACACAAGCAAATGTGTAGTTAAAAGGGTATGCCACCAATTTTATACATGGAGTTCAATTTAATTTGTGAGGAGGAGTAGAACTACAGTAATGTCTTCTGCAGCTCTGGAGGGAGATGTCCCTCCCTTTTTTTAAAATTTATTGCGCAATGAAACAATTACAGAACAAGCGAAGAGAAGCACATAAACAGCCCAAATAAGATAATACAGAGTAAGACCAGGACAAGGACAAATAAGAAAAATAAAATAGAACAAAATCAACAAATAACAAAGAAAGCAGCATGAATTCAGCCATACATACATATGCTTGTGAAGTAATGGGTGTGTGTGTGTGTGTGTGTGTATGTGTGTGTAGTGTTGCTGCTTAAAAGTCAACTTTTCATGAGCTCAGAAAAACAGCCCTGTTTTCAGGTTTGTGACAATACATTTTCCATGAAGATCTTCTCAACCCATACGTGTTTTCTGACCGTAGTCCTGGGGGCAAACTGCCCTGCATGTTTTAGATGGTTGCTTCTTCCAACACACCTGATTCAAATGAACAGGTTATTATCAGGTGTCAGTAGAGGCTTGATGACAAGCTGATCATTTGAATCAGGCGTGTTGGCAGAAGAAAACTGCTAAAACATGCAGGGCAGTTTTCCCCCAGGACAACAGTTAGAAGCGCCGACTTAAAGGACCAGTCTGTTGGATCTACTGGCATCTAGTGGTGAGATTGTAGGTTGCAACCAACTGAATACCGCTCGCCTTACCCACCTCTTCTACCTGTGTGGGGAGAAACTACAGTAACCGCAAAATATGCGAAAGGCCCTATCTAGAGTCAGTGTTTGGTTCGTCTTTAAAGGCTACTGTAGAAACAGGGCGGTGCAACATGGCGGCCTCCGTGGAAGTGGACCCACGCCCTTGTGGGTTCGTTCGAAGGTAATTAAAACACAATTCTTATTTTCAAGTGATTATATACCAATGAAAACATATTTATAAATATTATACTCAATTTCTCCCATATTCTGATAACATGTACCTGTAAATTTTACAATCTGGACCTTTGATAATTTGGTTTCTCAAAGAAATTCTAATTTCACAGTGTATGAAAAATTGTAATCTGAAAAGTAACTAGTACCAAAGCTGTCAGACAAATGTAGTGGAGTAAAAAGAGCAATATTTGTCTCCAATTTGAAAAAATATCTCGGCATGAACTTTAACGGCATGACACATTTCCCCCCCACACACACATATCCTGCACAGACAAGTACTGCTCAGACATAAAGAAATCATTTTCATCAAACACTGCATGTTGTCATAGTGACTTTATAATAGTGCAGATATCTGGGTTTCAGTACGGGCCATATTTTACAAATTAGAGGAATATAAACATGTTTTTCATTGAACACAGAAGTCACATTTTTAAAATGTTAAATGTCTAAACACAAACAGCCACACAAGTGCTTTGTTTACATACAATAAAGTCTGAAATATGCAAAATGATGATTTAAAGTAGGTAATGTGGCTGTAATGGCAGATACGTGTAATATGTAAACAGTATGTAAAACAGTTATAACTGATAAAAATGAAGGGCTCCTATTTGACCTGTATGCATTTATTATTTTTAGTCAGTTATAGAAAATTTAGGCAGTAATGATGCAACAATTTTATATTCTAAGAACCTAAATGAGGTAAATAAAAATCATAATGGAGCATATTAAAAACAATATTTTTGAGGAATACCTGGAATATGAATCACAAAACTATTGCACAAAAACAGACTAACAGGGTTATTTTTGTTTTTGTTTTCATTCTGCTCCGGCAGATATTTCTGGCAGACAATTCACGTTTTGTGAGTTAGTCTGGTGATGCCAGGCTACATCTGAGGCGGAGGAGAGGAACAAATCATATTTCTTTCTCAAATACATCTTCAATCATTTCGGCATACCATTACTAAGAGCTTATTCAGGCCTGAATCAAATTAAAGTTCAACCTTTGTAGCCTGTAGAATACACGAGTAATAATCACATCACACTTTTTCCAGTGCACAATTACACAATAATTCTTGTGAAGTAACAGTACAGTTATTCTCGTGCAATCTACATAGTATTTATTTATTTATTTGATTTATTATTTTAGTACCTGTGTCTGTTATGGATGGTTGTTTCTGAGTTGTTTCTGATATCAATATCTTAGCCAATATTCTTTATACACAGTATAATATACAGAATATAGAATATATACATAAGCACACATTTTTTGCAATGATCTCTCAAAAGTGGTGGAGACAGGACAGTTAACAGTTTAACAATTAACGTGATTGTCCAGAATTATATCAGAAACACTAAACTTTCACTGGTATTTAAAAAAAAACAAAAAAACAAAACTTTAAATAACAAAAAACAAACAAATAAATAAACCAATAAAATAAAATATATGTATATATTAAACCTGAATTAAGAAAAATGTTATAATATACACAGAATGCTGCCTACAAAGCTAACTTATAAAATAAATTATAAAATCTGCATTATGTTCTATTAAAAAATGTTTTTTTTTAAAATACATTCTCATTTTTGACATATATACCAGTACTGATATAGACTCATATACGTGTGATAAGCTGATATTGGGCTGATAATGTCAGCTGATAGATAAATCAGCCAGGCTCTTATTAGAGCACAATAAAACTAATGGTACAACGTTACAAGACTACCCATATAAATGATTTAAAAGTGGTTCATAATCACATTGTTAATTAGGTTCTAAACAATTTATAAATCATTAATAAACAATTATAAACAAATTATATAAATTTTTATACATCAATGTGGGATTATTATTTGGCAAGATACAGTTATTACTCACTAATCAATCTTACAAATCATTTATTTATTTACTAACATTTATAACTGGCAAAAGGGAGCCTTGTTGTAAAATGTAAAATGATTCACGCTGAAAATATTAAGCTAAACATCAATGACAAAACCTTAATGTGTGAATGTGGTAATTTGATGTTTATTTGATACCAAATTAAGGTTTTTTGACTATTAAGTTGTACCGGCTGTGGTTGAACATTAGTAACTTATGAACAAATATGTGATGAAGTGAACAAATTAAGCTCAGTAATCAATGAGCTCTGAGGCTTAACTGTACAGATAAATATAAATATATAAAATGGTTTCACTATTTGCCAATCAACAGGTCACTGTTGCTCTTTTCATCTAATGGGTTGCAACAGATTATGAATGATTTATAAAGCCTTTAGAACCTAATCAATGCCCTAATTATAAACTACATACAGTCAATATTCTACCGCCATAATTCTCGTGCACTAATATACTATATTTTCAATATATTCTAGTGTGGATTACATTGTATTTAATTATTTTTTTTAACTTATTATTTTAGTACCAGTTTCAGCTATGGATGTAGGCTTTTTTTTAAATTTTTTTTTACAATGATAAAGGTTTTCTGTTTCTCAAAATATTTATTACTACATGACTTTAAATGCTACAATATAACAAGATGCTGGAAAAACAATAGTATGCATTAGAACAGAGGGAAAAATAAGAAGCTCCATAAATCCATAAAGTTTTTACTTGGCAATTTCATGCAAATTCTTCAAAACTTCAAAACTTCATTTTTATTCCTCTGTCAAAGGTGTCCATGCCTGTAAGTATGCGTGATCCATAAAAGTAAAAAAGAAAGTTTAAGACAGTCCATATCGACACCATGCCAACTCTAATAAACATTCATCAGCAGAACTTTAGTACTCCTCAGACAGGACCATAATCCTCTCTTTCTCAGTTTTATAGCGGTTTATGCCTTGATGCGTGATGCCCATCACCAACAACACATTGGCTCCAGATGGGAGGAGGCAGAAAAAGACGGAGCGAGAGGGAGAAACAGAGACGGAGAGATAGACGGAGAGCACGGTTGATGTACATCTGTCATGCATTATTGCGGCGAATGCCAGCGCTGCTATCCTGGCTTTAGAAACTATGTGAGGAGGGGGTTGATGGGTCCTCCTTAAATCACAATCTGATTCCTCCTCCTCCTCCCCCTTCACCTCCTCCCCACTCCTTTTTAGTGACTATATCAACACACACAAAAAAAACATTGTCTCTTTCTCAAACATTGGGCGCTTTCTATTCTGTCTTCTATGTACACACACATGCACACACACACACACACACACAGACACCACACACACTCTATCCCCCTATGAATTCCTCAGGAAGGAGTCAGCCTGCTTCATTCCTCTGGACACAACTTTTCCTTAACAAGGTACTGATGGTCTTGACCTCCTCTTCAAACAAACCCTTCCCTCCAATCAGGGAGGATTGTGGAGCCGGGCTCAGCCGAGGCCTGTGGGTATTACAGAGGAAACGTCCTGATTCTCCTTGATTACTCCCTCTGTCTGTCTCTCTGTCTGTCTGTATTCCCCCTCTTTCTGCCCCTGCTCACTCTCCAAATATCTCCGTCTCAGTGGCTTCTGGCTCTCCTGTTGTCTCTAACCCGATGTCGAACTTTGCTTTCCTGTCTCTGTCTGTCGGTCTACTCACTGTATTTTCTCCTCTTCTCATCTCGTCTGCATCCATCCCTCTGATTAGTCCCTGGTTGTTCTCCATCTCTTGACGAAGAGCTGTTTATCCACTTTGGTTTAGCAGAACTCACAAAATTCAACAAACCCTTCAATCAAGACTTCAAGGAGACACCGTTAGGCTACAGTATCGTACTGAATGTGTGTTCATTTTTCACAGATTGACATGTGTGACAGGGATAAATATTTATAATCAGTATAATTATTCTTTCAAACCACATACGGCCATTAAGTTAAAATAAAAAAAACTGGCTTAAGTTTCAAGTGGTATTTATTTTTAATTTTCTTTTTTTTTCTCAAATCTTGTTTTCTAAAATAAACTACCACATGTTTCAAATATCTGATATTTATCCAGTAGATATTCACAACAGTCTCTATCTATACTGTTATTGACAAATATATTATTCTAAAAACTGTATGGGCTCTAAATATGTAGCTCTGTCTTTCTACATATATTTCTTATGTTTATGAGACCTTTGGAAGACTGATGAAGACTGATATAGGACAGCATTGTGATAGAGGCACAACTAAAAATATTACTCAAGTGAAGAAAAAGCTCCTAAAACAGTTGCTCAGATGAAGTTTGTCTGCAGGCATGTTTCTTAAAAGAGAACACTGTGAATTTCTATATTTTTATGAGCATGTTTTTGAAACATGGTGTCAAATTCCTATGATTTTGGTCAAATTTTACTTCAACAATCCCACCTTTACTTGATATGACCTCCTTTTTAATCCAAAAATCCACAATAGTTGCTACATGGCTGTGAAAAGTGTGACTCACAGAGGAATCTTCTAACATTTGAGAAAAGAAATCAATTATTTAAAAAAACAAAATCAAATTTCCACAAAATTTCAAATGAAAACGCATAAACTAAAAGATTGCCAAAATGTCATTTAAAACAAGTTTTTGTCTGTTTCCATATCAGCCTGCTAGGTAGTCATGCTCATACATGTGGAGTGTATATGTCTCGCTTGATTATTAAAGAGCTAAACTGTAATGATGAGATAGTAAGTAAAGGTTAAATGAAGAGGCTGAAAGTGAATGCGTGTGTGTTTGCGAGGGGCTGCCCCTTACGCTGTATGAGAGCAGTGTGAAAGGGTTTAAGTGACAGTGCTACCTCTTTATACAGTGTGGCTGTGGCTGGCATCAGTCAACAGTAAATAATACTCTTATCCGGGATAAACCCACCGACCGTGTGAACCATCCATAGCTGAACAGGCTAGGCCTAGATCACTCTGTTTAAACATTAGTCACAATGGTGGTACTCTCTTAATGTGGTGTAATGGCTAAAAACTCTAGTTGTTAATCCCACTAGCATACAGCTGGGTAAGGGATAATGTACAGTGAGCAGGTTGTTAGTGGGAAAAAGAGTCTTGAATCATCCTGAAGGGGTTTATTTCACAATAACGACCTGCTCACTGCACATTATCCCACTTATTACATGGTTGCTTTAAAAAAAAAAACCAAAAACATATATATATATATTTGGCTCACATTTCTGTGACACAAAATATTCATTTTAAAATAACTTTAGTGATTTAAAATGATTTTATTGTTCATTGTTCCCCCAGAGTCTATTATTAGTCTGTTCTTAATAACAACGGTCTGTTATAAAGAAATAACAGACCTAGGAATGCTGTAATTGACCGATCAGAATTGAGTATTTGTCATAACATGCTAACAGACAATGCTAATGTACTGATATTTAGCCGGTATAATACTTACAATATTTTTGCATGAGTGAAAACACTGACATCTCAAAGGAGATGTTGCCATGTCAAATGTCTTAGAGGTTTTTAATATAAAACTTGGTGAAATGGTTTCAGTGTGTATCAGTACTTTCTGAACACTTGCAGTACATTTTAACAATACTGATATTAAGTTTTCATACCATTTAATCTCTGCAAAATCATCTGGGGACTGTGATAGTGTGTCCAAAATGTCCTGGTGATCCATCCCGTAGTTGTTCTGATATTTCAGTCTGGACCAAAGCAGCGGACTAACCGACTTGAGAACGACTGCTAGCGTGGCTAAAAAGTCTCATCGGCTCTCCGCAGTGAACCCTCCTGTCAGACATGTGCCATTGGTTTACACCGAGCCTGTGTTCTCATGTTGTTGTTTCATCTAAAGAGATATAAAGCCTATTGTCCTCACATGACTGGCCTTCCTCATCTTAAAGTCAGCCCTGCTTTAACTGCTCTCTTGATCTCTCTGTCTCCCTCTGTCTCACTCTGTCACCATCTTTACTGTGTTTCACTGCCTCTCAACACTGCCTTTTCTCTGGCAGCGGTGTTTTGGATTAAGGACCCTCTGGTTTGAAGATGTGGTATTTGAAATGGTACTGTTTTTGTTTGACTATATGGCACGCATTTGTACAAGTCTATCTGTCTTTGTGTGCTTGTAGGAGGGGGAGTATGTGTGCAAATGTGAGAGAATATATCAGGCCTGCACAATGAATTGAAATGTTATCAAAATGGCATTATGTCCAAGTGCAGGGGCGCCGTATGAGGGGAAAAAGTTAGGAAAATTCTAAAAGCCTGTGACTGACTAAAAAATATTAGAACGTCAGTTTTTTTCAATATTAAATTGTTAACCTGTCATCACAAATAGAGTATTTTATTTATGATATACTAACAAAACTTATTTTATTGTTTCTGTTGTTTGGCAACAAAAACAAACAAACAAACAAAAGTCCAGAGAGAGTGCTTCTATTGCCCAACACCCCCTCTATTTACATGAAATAGTTCGGACCAGGTGCACCAGGCATTTTCTAGCAGTGAATTATAAGTGAGGAGCATGGTTTGGGTTGGTTTGGAGTGCCGTTACAACAGCATTATGTCTCATATTAAAGAGAAATCTGGCTTCCAAACATGGAAAGAAAAGAAAGAGAGGAGAGAGAGAAGAAAGGTGAGAGTATGTCACCCAATCCTTCAAAAAGAAAGGTTTAGTCTGTGAGTGGTGGAAATGAATCCATTTTGGCCATAATGAAATAAGCTACTGTTGCTACCCTAACATTAGTTACTTAATATTTTCACAGAGTGTTTATTTCATTCCTCTTTTAGCCAATATTGACTCAGTGTAGGACAACTTTCAGTAAATCAGTTGTCCCTGCTGCTCCTGCCAGGTCCCACAGATACAGACTGAGCTTCAGGCTCAGCAGCCCTGATTCCTCATCCCACAAATGAACCTGCCCTTCTCCAAGCTGAAGAAAATGAGCAGCATTGAGCTTAATGGCACGTCAGCTGACATAATTGCAGGGGGTCCATGGCTATTTCTTTTTGTATTATTACGAAAAAAAATAAATATTAAAGCGATATTCCATTTTGCCAGAATAAGCCACTCAGTATGTACTCACCACTATGCCGATGTGATGATGGGTGAAGGTCTTCAGTTCACAAAACAATCCTGGAGTTTTAGGAGAAACAGGGTAGCAGCCTCATCCAGTACAACGGCAGTGAATGGTGACCCCGGATAAAACGTTAAAAAAAGAACACAAAACAAACACAAAATGTCTCCATCCTGCTTGTGTGGTGTAATCCGTGTCCGCGAGCCGCGACATTAAAAATTAACTGCAAAAGACGCCATTTACGCCATGTTTTTAGCTGAAATGTCAACTGTAGCATG